>BMAT01005552.1:87730-97911 GCA_019649035.1 Elysia marginata | reverse complement strand
CTTTTTTGTTGATACATTGATGAGGATTGAAAGATGGCCTCCGATTTTTCTTGAAAGCCTCAAGAGTTATGCGAGGTTATTTAGGGTGCTTTCTTGGCTGGTGTTGTTATCATTTTAATTTTTTTATCGTTTTCTTTTCTTATAAAAATCTGCAATTTTGATGTGTTTGTTTCAATCGTTTTTCGTTTGTTTCTATTTTCTCTGTATTCCCACTTTAAAACTTTACATGTATGTTGCTGTCACATTCATGGCAGTATCAGTTTTATGACGTACTGTCAATGTGCCGCTAATTTTCTAAGCAGTGAGTTTTATTCTTAGAACAAGAATGGTTTTTAATCCGATGACCTAATTTTTGTAGTTTTGTTTCGTTTTTAAAACTTTTTGTTCTTTATCTCCTTGTCTGTCTTCTGCACCTGGTATCCCTACGCCGCTGTATCGGGTATTCCCACTGACACCGTGTGGTCACCGCGCGCAGGACAAAGCGCCAGCTACAACTCTCACTACAACTCCTCCTCAGTGGCCACCACCAGCAGCGCCAACATCAACAACAACGTGCACCACCAGGTGAACCACCAGCAACAACACCAACAACAACAGCAACAGCAACAGCAACACCACCAGACCAGCAGGAAGGCAGTGCAGACGCTGGAGGAGAAGACGCAACTGGACGAGCTTCTCAACGACCTCCTCAGCCCGGCCGAGATTCGACCCTCAGCCGCCTCGCCGTCAGCCACCAGCCCCAACAACAACAGCAGCAGCAGCAACAGCAACATGCTGGGTACCAGCAACAAGACAGTGACCACCACCACCCGCACCTACACCAGCTACAACACCACCGACTCGCACCGCAACCCCGACCGTGTGCTCATCCAGAGGGCAGAGGTCAGCTACAAGGTAGGGGCTTGATATGAGTCATGCGAGGCGACAACAAGTCTGGGTTTTGACATATCCCATAGTGTATTTTTATGCCCTTGAAACTGATGGAAACAAACTACATGCACAACTTTAGTTTTTCTACAGTCTGAGCTATTCTATCTCTAAACAAGTAAAAGTACTTATATGTTGAAAAGTTATATCTCATTCTGTCTGATGTAATATCATCTTATCTTATCTAGGTTCCGGGTCAAGGAGAGGTCAAAGATCACTACACCATCGCGGCTGACCCCAGGGATGTCCTTGACACGAGTGGGGTGGCACAAAGCCGGCAGGGGCAGCCTAAAGGCGTTCCAAGCGGAGCGTTTTCCTACCTGACGGGGGTCCAGTCTTCCTCAAATGTTCACACCAGCCAGGTAGGGATATCCCTATTATACCTCTTTGTCTTTAATCTGTGTACAAAATTCATCATAACCTTTCTCAATGGGACTGACCTAAATCTCAGCCGGGTCACGTGATGATTGATAAAGCAGAAGTTCTTTTTCAGGCTCCGGCCACTCCAGATTAGTTCCGTTCTTGGGTATATTGTGTTAGATTACTGACCATCTTGGTGGCATTCTAGGAGAAAACTATGCATTGCAAACGAACGTTCTTACCCAATACTCGCCAATAACAATGATCACGTGATATATTCGGATAGATATAGGTCAGCCTCATTCAGGTGCTTTTAGCTGCGGAGATTGGGGAAATATCAGTCGAACTGACAGAGTTTAGAATTTGCTTTATGTATATATATATATATAAAAGCGCAGTGTTTTTGTTCTCGTAAAATTCAAAACCTTTTGTTCAAAATTTTCCTCCTGCAAGTCAAATGTCCATTGATAGAATTTTTTAAGTAAAATGTAGACAATTGAAAAAAAAATTGCAAGCTTAAGCTTATATAGTCCAATAAAAACTCTGCCATATCTGGTATGTGGTTTTAGAGGAAATTGTTAAAAGTTTCGTTGCTTTTTAATTCAATTTTGAAGGAATTTGCGAAACCATATTGTTGTTGTTGTTGCCGCTAAGTAATACCCACCAAATCACAATTATCGCTTTTTTTGTAATATAACAATATTGTTATACATATAAAAAAAAAACCTCACGAGCTTACTCAATCACCGCTTTTGATTTTTAAAAGTTTTACGTCTCAATTAAAAGAACCCTGTGTCTTCTTAAACGAAATTGTATTTTCATTTATAGTCTCCCAAACTCATTATTATTAAGATTCAGAATTTTTTATCCCTAAGTTACTGTTAGATAAATATTATTCACCCAGTAAAGTTGAATAGAACATGAATGTATATTAGTTATGTGTATGACAGATTTCTTTTTATTGCAAACACCCTAACGTTTTCCGTTAAGTGAACTCTAAAGGCCAGAACGTAACCTTACTGTTAACATTCCAAACACCAACTGTTGACCCCGTCAGGTAACTGGCAAACATTACTCAAAACAAAAAACAACGAAACAACATTTTCCAGCTGTGCCTTTTCTGTAACCTTCAAAGTTAGATAGTTGACAGTTCTCTAGCCTAAAATAGCTTCTTCTGACATTCAGGTATCTCAGCTAGCTGGTAGATTTTTTCTCTCTGTGTTTCAATCATAAGCGCTCGTGTATATATCAAGAGCCATCTCAATATAAAATAGTAGGAAAAATCTGATGGCTTCAGTTTCTCCTGAAATGAACATAGATGACTCAAACGCCCTTTTGGAGGGTGTAATGTTGTTTGTAAACTGTTTCGAGATAGAGAAGGATTGGGGGGAAAAAGGAATGAAGCGGATAATAATCAAACATAACATTGCCTGTGAAAGATCATAACCTTGTCTATAAAAGGTCAAGGAGACTAAAAGGGGGCGTGACTTGCAGCACCTCCACTGAACCTCGTAAGTGTGCGCTGTTTGTCTTCTATAATCAAGGTCACCCAATTTTAGCTCCGAATTTTGAGAACAATAATGTTGCGAATGATCAAGGATTGCAGGGAACCATGGTAACGCTCTTTATTTAACATTCAGTGCCTACCGCATCGATCGTAATGTTTCCAAATTGGGCGAGTCCCTTTAAGTAAAATAAGAATGTCACAACATCATATATAAGTGTTTATAAACTGTGGCCAAAACTGACGAGATTTATTCATCTTTGAATTTTCCATACAAAGCAACCTAGGTTTACTCTTAGAGTTTGCTGCTTAAAATATGCCTCAATTAGAATAAAATACGCAATACTTCCTTCAATAGCTGCCTAGTCTAATGTTGTCTCTATTTTCTCCACCTCACCCTACCCCCATTTTTTTAAATTTCAACGATAAAAGAAAAAGAGCTATGAATATCAGAAGTCTTGGGTAAGACAGGGCATCCTAGTTGTAGATAATTATTACTGATACCTTGTTTCTTTCCACTTGGTGTGGGTCTGGCAAAGCTAGCCTAGCTCAAAGATAGGGTCAGAGATCATGGTAAGGAGCAAGATATATTACCCTTGTTTGTAGACCTTACGCGAGCTTTCCAGAAGAAAGAAGGTCGTAGCGGACATTTGTGGTCCAATTTAAAAAAAAAAACAAAATACAACAAAATATTCCTAATAGTTCTCAATAATCTTCAGCAATTTCATTTAATAATTTTGCTTAATTTCTGTGTTCATGAATCGCTCGGATCAAAATTTTCTCGAGCCTCGAATTTCTTAAAGTTGATATTGAGGCGTCTATAGTGGTAGGGACTATGATATCTGGCTTACACACATGATCTCTGGCCACACTTTGGTCTTCGGTTTACACCTCACCTGCTGTTCATTGCAATATTTTAGATCGTGATATAGTCTTTGTAGCGACTGAGGTTCTTTGGTGCTCTCTCAAATTCTGACACGTCACATTCAGTATTAAGAATTGAACTGTATTTGTTTTGTTCTCATGGCCTAATATAAGTTAGGTATTGTATCGGTTCTAATTGAGGCAACCAGGGTAAATCAGTCGCAAGTCGCTCAAGACTTGCTTTAAAGTAAGGCCTTTTTTGAATACAAAAAACTATGCACTATAGAGAACCATTTTTCCTTTGATATGATTTCAAATGAGATATCTCTGGTTAAAAGAAAGTTAGGCTTAAAATTGTTCAACCTCTTCAAGAGAAGATAAAATTGTTTTTTCTTTTTCGATATTTATAACTCAATGGTCAAAATTGCGACTTGTGTCTGAATTATTCTGGTTGTCTCACTATTCATGCCTTTTATTTGGTACGCTCACCCTTGCACACGCATTAACAATTCATGTAGCTTAATGTTATGCCACAAATTCCATCTGTAGTAGTCGCAAAGACTACACGTATCTGAACTAGGAAAATTATTGGAAGAATAATAATAGTATAGTAAGTTATAAAACAAAACAGTAACGAAAGATAACATTGAAGCAAGTACCCATTATTCTGAAGGTAGAGAAATCCTTTGAACTAGATAGGTAAAGAAACTTTCAGGATTTTATGGGGTTTTTTTGTATTTTCTCACAATTAAAATGTTAATAACGCATCTAGGCCTAATTAATAATCTTTCTGGTGGAACGGGCTTTCTGTTTTAACTTATTTTCTTTGTAATAATGGTGGTAGCTCTTTCTTGTATCTTTTATATTACCTAAATTTCAGTTTCTTTAACAATTAAGAAATGACTGTGTTATGCAGAACCCGTCCATTCCAAATTATATTGAACCGTGTTTGGAACCAGCAGATAGATGAGATTTTAAAGGTGTGGCTTTTTTCCCTTTTTTTAAAGGGCTAAAACTGAAATTATTCAGGATACTCTTTGTAAAGATTTAGTGAAGGAAAGGGAAGGTGCAGAAAAATTCTAACATATTTATAAGCTTTCCTTGTCTCACGTGACTCTGATTGTAGCAGCAATCGGCTCTTTGATTGGACAGCATGATATGACCTCTGGCCTAGGAAACAAAAAACAGGTCTCGAGGAATTAACTTCAAACTAAGGATCAACTTGTCTAGTTTGCCGGAACAAATGAATGATCACTGAAATACCTTGACCAAGAATCTAGATCTCATAGGTTAGTAATCTAAAGTCTAGATTTAGGTCTAGACTCGATCAGTGAGTTTGTTTTAGATCTCATGGCACCCAATAAAGCTAGCCAAGCTGCCTTACACTACTCTCCTGCAATAAAATCTCTTTTCTCGTCAACTGACTCGTCAAAAAAGCCCATTGCTGCTACAATTGGCTGCTTCTTATCGTCTGTTTTAACGAGAACTATCTCTATTTATGGCACGTGAAATTCATAAAACTATCATAACCTGTAAACACCACTCCCCCTCTACCAACCAACCAATCAAATGAATCGATCCGTCCAACCAACTTACCAATCAACGCAGAGATCCGAAGTGATGGAGCACGAGGTGACGCGAAGCCCCGCCTACCGCACTCAACAAGCCTCGCCCCCACCCCCAGCCCGGCCCACCTATCGACCTGCCGAGTTCGAGGTCCCGCCCCCTGCCAAGTACAGCGACAACTACAGCTCCCCAGCCCCGCCCCAGTCGCCGCCCCAGCAGTACTCCAGTCTCGACTCGGACGCCAATGCGTGGCTAGCGGCCCAGCAGCAGAAGCTCAAGAACTTCAAGGAGGGCCGTGACGCGAGTGGGCGGACCTTGCAGGAGAAGAACCTGGTGAATGAGCTAAAGTTTGCCCAAAATAAGTACTACACGCGCCGCACCGATACGGAGCAAGAGGAGAGGGTACGTCTAGATTCACGGACGCAGGCACACACACATAACACAACTAGATCTAGATCTAGTAGCCATTAGCCGTGAAAGTCTAGCCTAAGGGTGAAACCAGAGTGAGGCTGGTTTTCTCAAAGATTAAATACTTAATACTAGATACCTGGTCGTGGCCTAAGGCTATGGGCATTTTGCCGCCATACATAAACTTAAAACTGACTCTAGAGGAAAAGTAAATTGCGTTATTCAGCTACATCGTGACATGATGAATGCATTTTTTTTTCAGTTCTTACTAACGCATTTTTATTTTTTATTTTCCTTTTTTGAAATACATTATCTTTTCATTTATTTCTTGTTATTTTCGAATAATTTGCCATGCTATTTTTTTTGCTTCTTCTTATGCTAGTTATTTGCTGCTTCAACCACGATTACAGGCATTATCAATTCTTTGCACCGTTAACCGTTTCCTCTCTTCTTTTTTTTTTCTTTTTCTTTTAAAGTTATCTTATTAATCTTTTTCTTCGTCTTGGTCTCGGTGTCGATACTAAATATTGCCCCAGTCTGGCTGATGAAGCGGTTTGTCATCTCCAGCTCTTTAAGGGTTCCCCAGAGGTTGGGGTCTGTAAGTCTCTGTGGCTGCTTCAAGTTTTAAATAGTATCTGCATTGTCATTGTCTTGTAAATAGGCTCGCTAATGAAGAGAACTCTTCGACATTTACCTAACGAAACGATTGTGGTTTTCATCAACGTGGCGATTTCTGGGATGTCGATTCTCTTTTGGAAGATTTCTATCATTCGCGCCTTCCCACCAGCTTTAGTTGATATACCTAATTAGAAAGCAGACTTCCTGTGCGAAAAAAGTCAAACAATTTGTGAATGCTAGAGAATGAAAATGAAAAAAAAAACTTTGAACTTGATTTTTTTTCAGTATTTCAAAATGTTGTTAATTTCCTGAAACTATGACCAGACAACAGTTCCATCGCTGTTTCTCTGCGCCGTTCTCTTTCTGGTTAATATTTTTTTATATTCTGGCCTGTTTATGAAATTTGATATTCATATTTCACTTTGACTTTTACGTAGCCATTTTCGCAAACCAAGGTTTTGGAATGGATACAAGGCAGCCTTCATGATCCCCTTACAAAATGAATTGTTTTGCCTGCAGGACTTACTTTTTACTTTTTCTGCGAATCTCTCTATTTACCCTAAGTTTTTTTTCCTCCTAGTGTTTGCTTAATTTATTTAATTTTTTAAAAACTTTTTTCTTTTATTGAGAGTATTTTTTTCATCTGCCGTTATTCAGCTTATTTTTTGCTTTTTTTTTAATTACTGGCGTGATTTTTTTTTATAACTAGGCACTTAAAAAAAAACTGTTTAATTACGACAGTTGCATTATTACATCTTACTCTGCTGGGATTCGTTCAGTGCGTGTTATAAGCATGACTCAATAATCGATACTCTATACTCGATACCTAATACTCAATACTCTACTATACTCCGACTTCCATACTATTCCAATATATAATCGAACTATTGTACTCTGCTCTGACAATATCCGATGCATAGAGTTGCACTCTATATTAATATCACTATAACCCTCTCTTCTTTACTCCATTTGCGGTGCTGGTGCATTAATTAATTAACGCACAAAACTTTAATATTGATAACAAATTTGTAATTTCCATTGGTTAATTTGTATATTCTTTTTCTAAGTTTTAAAAAAGTTTTGAAGCTATGTATAATATTTTTGTTATTTGTAATAGTGATAAGTCTTTTTGTGGATGCGTGTACTTAAAAGGTATAATTTATTTTGGAATAAAGAGGGAGAAGACATGTGTATAAATCAGGCCTGCGTGTTTTAATGGATGTGTAGAGAAAGGTGATATTCGTGGGAAAAAAAAAGCAAAGGCTAAATGTGTGAGAACATGCCCTTACACTAACGAATTGTTTAAAGCTGAGCAGAGGGTTGTTTCAGAAAGGTAGTGTGTACATGATGTCTTGTGCGCTAGTTGGTAGGGGGCCGGACGGAGGGGGTTCTTCTGTGACATGGTTTTGCATCTTTCTTCTCACTCCCTCACCACAATGCACTGTTTGATCTTAAATATTTGACTGTCGAAGTGCACATAATTTAACTTTTTTTTTTAAATGTCTGGTTTTTCGAACTCATTTTCTCGCACGTTTTTCCTTAACTTTAACTTTTCCTTTTTGTTTTCCTCCATACCTTTGAAAGAATTTATTTAAATGGTTATAGGTTTGACTATATTATTTACTCTTTTTCCTACCAAATCAGTTTGTGTGTGCATTGTAGGGAGTTCGAGAATTTTTTTTTATTATTCATGAATTAACACTTTTTTTTAGATCAAACGACTGGTATTTTTGGGTCAAACAAGTAAACGTTTGGTAGATGTTTTCACTCAACTGTTATATAGCCAATAAGATTACACTTAGAAAAGATAGTAGTAACATAATGGTTTAGGCAATTATATGAGTTTGTGAGGTTGTTTTTTTTTTCAAAGGAAAACCTTACATTTTTGTCTTTTTTTAAAGAATTTTAGGAGGGTGTGGAGTGGTGGGGATGGTGGTTATATGAAGAAATATTTTCAGATTACATGCAGCATATTCATCTCATCAAACCCAAAAAGGGAAACAATCGAGGAATAAACCAGTTTAAATCCAAAAACCATAACCATTTTAAAGATAAAGGTCTAATTCGGATATTTCGAATCCCATGGGAACAAAATTTTACTTTGAACCATCCAAAAAATTAAATCATCAGTATACATCAAAAGATTGTAGAAAAATAGAATTTTTTGCTATCTGAATATAAGTTCGATTTACAGGAATATTTGGAATTATCAGGTTCGATTTATACGTACAGGACTGTATCAGATTAAAAAAAAAATATTCAAAGTATTGAGGTGAACCTGGCATTTTAAAGACTCAATCAAGATACTTTGGCATTCTTCTTCTTTTTCTTTCGATTTTTCTTGTGGGATACATCAAAATAAAGTGGGATACATCAAAATAAAGTGTTACTGATGCTAATCTAGCCTCAAATCTTACGTTAAAACCCATTATCAATCTCTTTTGTTTCCACCTATCTGATAAGATCCCTTCCAAGCCCCCCTCCTAGTTCCAGTTTAAACTTTGTCATCTATTTTTTAAATGTTACCCACCACCACTATCTATATTTTCTCACCTTTCCCCCTCAAAATTAATTACACAAAGTGTTTCCTATTTTGCTTGTTAGTTGTTGTTTCTTTTTTGTTTTTTGTTTTTTTGGTCACCCAGTATAGTTATAGTTTGTCACTATTTTGATTTTCCACCTTTTTAGTAGTAATTTATCGTTGTCGTGTTTTTTTGTTTTTTTTTTACATTTCTCTCCTAATGTTTTTTTTTCTCTTCGTTTATTTTTAAAGTTGCATTATACTTCTCCCCCTGTGTTTTTTCCTCATCTTTTATGTTCCATCCCACCCCCTCTCTCTCTCCCAACGTTCCCAGTCTGTGATGGACCAGTACGGCCGCCAGCATCAGCACCAGCAGTATCTCAACGGCCCCGTATCGCCCCCGCAGCAGTACTCCTCCTCCTACTCCTCCTACGTGGAATCCTCCCGGAGTTACGGGGACAGGCGACCGCCTCAGCAAGGCACCAACAAACCGCCACCGTCGCCCACAATGCAACGCTCCCTGATCCCGCCAGTCCAGAGCGCCGCGCCACCGCCAGCACCGATTCCCGCGCGCGGGAGCAGCCGGGAGTTCATGCAGCGCACGCGATCCAACAGCTCGAGCAGCAGCTGGCAGCAGCAACAGCAACAGCAGCGCTCCACCCTCACCCGCCAGCAGAGCGATATCCTCTACGACAGACGCGACGTGGAGCACATCCAGCCCAAGTCGTACGGCTCCACTCACAGCACCCCTCCTCTGTCGCCTCGCGCCGCCTCGCCTATCGTGAGTGTTATAGTCACTGCATGACCCGTAGCGCTTGAAATAACGCACCTAGATCGCCACGGGCTGATTGTGTCTTGTGTAGATAACGTTTGGCTGACATTGACCCATCGCGCTAAAAAGTTCTACTCCACACTTCCGGGAGTGTCCGCCATCTTGATAGCCAAACGTTATATTACGCAACATGCAATCCACCCATACACGCTTTGTATAGAGCCCTAAATGTATCTAATGAAATCCATACTTTTTTTAGCAGAACCCTAAGACCAACACGATTCCTCTGCCTTTTTTAACATTGCAATGTCAGGAGAACCCAATAATTGCTAAAAACATCCGAACTTCAAAAGAATAGTCCACGAGGTTGCTTTCACGTAAAGCCGCCCCCCCCCCCTTTTTTTTTTAAATGTTATGCTGCTTATCCTATACGTATTCCAAACTAATAAATATCCTCATGGTGTCATTGCTATACATTAGTGCTTGATGAAGGCAATTTTTTATTACGGAAATTCCTGTCTTTTCCCCAATCAGACCTGCTTTTTGGAGCCTCTGGGGTTGTTTAATCATGCCCCCTCCCCTCTCCACCCTCTTCCTAGATTAGTTATTCATTTTATAAGACTTTGCGTGTTTTTGACAAT
>BMAT01005552.1:38719-52029 GCA_019649035.1 Elysia marginata | reverse complement strand
ATTACCTTCGCTTTCGATGTCGTTGAAAATTTCTTCTCAAAGAAGATAGTAAATACCCCCTTTTATTCTTCCTCATTTAAAGCAATCTACGATTTCGTTCAACCTCAAACCATCTTATATCTCACATCTTCTTCACCATCGAAGGCACTATATCAGGATTTCAATAATTTTCGCTGTTTCAAACATTTTTATTTTACTCCTGACCATCATCCCCTCCCCTCCCTGTCCTGTCTGCTCCTCCCTAGTCGGTCCCCAGGTGATGAGCCCTGTACAACAGATGCCAGTACAACAGATGCCAGTACAACAGCAACAGACAGTGCAGTACCAGCAATACCACCAGGTCAGTTGTATTACGTCATATCCGGCGTACAGGCATAGGTCTAGAACTCGACATAGCTTTAAGTGCTGGACAGCTTATAAGCGCCCAGCTGGTTCTTGTGTAGTATTTTTGCGCTCGATAAGATTCGCTTACATTTTTTCTACAACCATAAGCCGTATAATCTTATGAAGTCGCTTACAAAGATAAATGATTTAGGTGGGAAAAATGTGACCTTGATTTGCAACATTTGATATAGGCCATAGGACGATAACTTTTGTTACACGGTATTAAAGAATACTAATTGCTTAAAAAAAAAGTTTAAAATAATCTGGAAAGGTACGCATACACCAAATTTGGCCGCAACCTTCACAACAAACATGGATATGGCGCTTAAAGCTTAATTTGTAACAACAAACGATTTACACTTTAATGAGTCCGGCGTACGAAGTTGTCTCTGTGAGGCGCCTTAGAGCATGGAGGATTGCTCTGTGGATTTGCGCGCTGTACAAGACACTTATTACAGGTAACAGATTACAGGCGTCAAAAGGGTACCTACTACAAGCAATGAAATATCTTGTCAGTATGTTATAGACCAACATAGACTTTTAAACTGCTGCTGTACTGTGAGTTCTCAAGGAAATTTAGTTGATGAGTGGATTAGGCGTCGAATAAAAAAAATCTCCCCGCACGATAATTATGCATTTAACTTGCGTTGTGGTTGTTGTATACCAGACCCAGCAGTATCAAACTGTTCACCAAGCGGACGGCATCCCGCCGGGCCAGCAACCCATGTACCCACAACAACAACATCCTCAACAACTTCAGCCACCACTTCCACAACACCAGCAGATGCAGCAGATCCAACAACAACAGGCGTACTCACAGCAGCACCAGCAAGGGAACGATACTCTGCATATCGACACCAGCCCCAAGATGATTCTCTCCCCTCGCAGCCCCTCAGCTGGAAGGTAAGTAACTCTACATTGCTGATAAACAATGATTAAACTAGAGTTATTGTACAACGCCAAACTTCGTCTCTGCTAGCAAGTTAAGTTGCTTTTAAGTAAGCCTGCCCCAAAGTATAAAAGTAGATCTAGACTAGATAAAGTATGGTTAAAAGAACAGCTATTGAATACAAAGATCAGAGATGGAGAAGGATAATAAATCATTGGAAAAAAATTATTTAGATGATTACAACCAAACTGATGTAAGAGTGAATTAGACGAAATTACTATTGGTCACAAAATGAGATAGGGAATAGATGATACCTTAATAATAATCAATTTTATAGGCATCATCAGCTCGGATTAATGAGACATGTGGTTATTCAGGTATGGTTCAATGGGATGATGTGAAAAAGTCATGTGGAAAGGATCACAGTCCGATTGGGGGGTGGGGGCTTGACAGATTTATCATCTACAGAGCTATAGCACTTTGTCATCCCAGTTTGCAGACCTTCGCAACTTTGGAGTAGATTCTAGAACTCTTTTGTGCATTGTGATCCTAGTACATGTAGAGTCTTGTTGAACTTTTGCACAAAAAAATTGACTTCCATTAGCGCTGGTCATATAATGATATATTGCTACAGACAAAACATTATATTACAGAATATGCAATCTATCAGAACTCTTAAATTCTCATGGACTGAATGGGCACTATAGAATGATCATCAGGAAAATATGCTTAAAACACATAATTTTTCATCTCCTATGTTGCTTTGTCCCTAGCCCGCCATCTCCTGGCAACCTAAACACACTGAGACAGCAGCTGTCCTCGGCCCACTCCATGTCAAGTTCAGTCGTCTCCCCTGGCGGACCGCACAGCATGACAGGTCAAAGTTCACCAAGCGTCTACTTCGGCCTGTCTCGAAGGGGCAGTCTCTCTTCCCTGGCAGGTATGTAGGCCTAATAGAACACTCTTGTCATAATTTTTGTTTGTTGATCTTCATATCTAACACGATCATAGTAATTGGTGTGCATGGAACAAATACATTTTATAATGTTACAGCTCTTACAGGATTGATTGCTTTTCTTTCACTAAAGCAATGTTTTACTAAACTTTAATAATGCTCACAGTAAGTTAACTTCTGTGGTCGCAGTTTAACAAGATTTTAGTTTTGGCAGTATTCTGGATGAAAAAAAATAATCTGGGCTCCAAAAAATGTTATATAGCGAATTATTTTGGTTTCTTAGATATTGATTTAACATATTTCAAAGAATGCCATGTTCTAATGCTAAGAAATAATCTTGGTATTTATGTATACATGCAGATTTAAAAGAGTCGAGTTTGATACAGTCCGATATGTATGTTTTTTACTACATTGAAACAAAATTTAGTTTCAAATCATCCAAAATTCAGATTGCTAGTATTAAATAAACTTAACAAAAGAAACGAAAACCAGTATTAATCTGAAGATAGGGATTAAAACATATATTTGAATGGTATGGCCTTGACTGTGTAACGTTTGTCTGTGTTTTCCCTGACAGACTCTGACATGGTTCACACGACCCCCAAGTTTGTCAAAGACACGTCCAAGTTCTGGTACAAGCCCAACATCTCTAGAGAGGATGGTAAGGATGTTTCTCCGTGTTTCTCTTTCAGTTAACCACAGATCTGTGATTTCACTGGAAGTGGCTTTGTTCCTGCGACGTGATTGATTTTGGCCTCTGAATTTGCTTCAAAATTAATATGTGCTGGTTTTAACTCCACAGTTTGACATACATTGAATTTGTAACTCAACAGTATAGTGGTTAAACAATCATGTAATTATTTTTTGTTTTGAAAATGGACCTGGCAAGTCCCAAGATCCAAGATCAATAGTTTCCATAGTTTCTGTCACAAAGTATTTTAGCTATAAATGTCTATAATGTTCCAATAATCTTATATATACCACAAATGTCTCGCGTTCAGAATGAACGATTCGGAAGTCAGAAACTAAGATTTTGAGAAACCGCTATTTAAAGGTCTAGCTTTACTTCTCTTTGTCTGTATTTTAAATAAACAAAAGTTTTAAAATCTTTTCACAAAATATTGATAATTTTACAAAGGCAATGACATATGGAAGCATATAAAAAGGTCTTGTTCAAAACAGCAACTGTAATGATTTTTTTTTCCACAGCCATCCAGATGCTGAAAGACAAGGCGCCAGGCACATTTGTGATCCGTGACAGCAACTCCTTCCCTGGTGCCTTTGGTTTGGCTCTCAAAGTTGCCACCATCCCTCCCAATGTCCAGGCCAAACCCTCCGGTACGGTCCAGTTCGGATATTTCAAATCCCATGAAAGCAAAATTGAACTTTGAACTATCAGTATGCATAGCTCAGAACAAAAATAAATTGGTAATCTGAATACCGGTATAGCTTGAAGAAGGTAAATATTCGAGTTAGCTTGTATGAATTCAAGGCCTATGGACTTAATTGTAAAACCATGTTTGTAGAGCTGTAGAAAAAGTAACTAGTAATAGTAGACTCTAAACAAAGTCTGTACTTGTGCAGTGCATTACAGTGCAGTGTAAAAATAGTAAGAGCTGTTATATTTGTCTTACACATACTTGATGTAGGGTCTACATAGGTTGTAAAGGAAAAGTATTAAAACAATAGTACTTTCTAATTTTGATTATGACAGGGTGAGTGCCTTCAATAAAATCAGTTGAAATACCGGTACCTACTCTTTGTTATCATTTAAAATGGGTCGTTGATTCTCTATTTGAGGATGCTCCTGCATTTAATACCTGACATCATAACTTGTGTAAGAAAATATCAGCTCGTCTCTCATATGTTGAGTTCTCTCCCCCTGACAGGTGACCCCCAGGCTGACCTCGTGCGTCACTTCCTGATCGAGCCGACCCCTAAGGGTGTGAGGTTGCGAGGTTGCAGTAATGAGCCCGTGTTTGGAAGTCTGGCCGCCCTGGTGTACCAGCACTCAGTGACTCCGCTAGCCCTACCCTGCAAGCTGGCACTGCCTGAAGGAGGTGAGAAGCACCATAGTTTTTTTTAACTTTTTGAAGATGGGAGCAGGACCTATAAAACTGGCTTGGATTTCCAGGAATGCTGGCAGGATCAAAAACATGTGATAGATCTTTAGAAAGTTATTCCGAACTAAGGTATTGAGAAGTGCCTTCCAAGCAAGATCAGCTTATAGAAGAACAATTTCAAAGTATGGTAATCTAGAAATCACAGATATGTGGCTGCAATGAGCAGTGAAAGATCTTGACGGTATGCCCGAGGAAAGGGCTGTAAAAGCTGCTCCTCTGTGAGATCAAAAGGTTAGTTAGGTTGTGATGACCTATTGAGGAACTCATGTAAAGCGCTTACAGACCATTTAGTGGATAAGGCGCTGTATAAAAGCACTCTTTACTTTACTTTGATTTAGCACAGATATCACAAAGATTATTAGTGTTTATAAAATTTTATATTGACCTCACTAGCCGTTTAAAATAAAGTTGATATTCAGAAATATGTCTTTTGTTCTTGTCGAATTTCCTGAAAGAATGTAAACCTACAATTTTGAAACTGTCATTTCTTTGCTTCCTCTCAGCTATAAAAAAATAAATTTATATATAAAAAAAAAACTGTCACCTTATAAGAAGCAGTTGAGAAATGACGCTAGCCCTACCTCAACCTGGCCAAGACAGCTTAGCTACAGTGTTTACCTTAAGTCTTTTGTTATACAGCCTATTACATAACAATATTATAATACTTGATGTTATTGCTTGTGTTTCAGACGTGCTAGACGGGCTGATGACGCCAGAGTCACCTGTTGGAGGCACAGAGCTCAACTCGGCTGCGAATCTGTTGGCCCAGGGAGCAGGTCGGTGAAGTTTATGCAGTGACAATGTAGGATATTTTAGTGAGAAGGCACATTCCTGAAAATAGTTCTCTTAATAGTACAGTTCGCTTTATACATTTTGAAAAAAAATTAGCATTGAATTGTTTTGAAAATTAAAATAACAATTTGAAATCTGTAATCTGAATACAGCTCAAAATAAGAAAATTAAAACTATCTGGTTCAGCTATTTTATCTTTTCCAAATTTTCATATTTCCTACCATTGGCTTATGTCTTACTTTTCTGTATTTCTCTCTCCGCAGCCTGCAATGTGATTTTCATCAACTCTGTCGACATGGAGTCTCTCACAGGACCCCAGGCAGTGGCGAAGGCAGTGAAGTCGACGTTTGAGAACCTGGCCCAGGGACGCACGACCATGGTGCACTTTAAGGTGTCAAGCCAGGGCATCACCCTCACAGACAACAACCGCAAGTATGTTCTGTCACCTGTCCAGTAGGAGACTTACTGATTAAACAATAATATTAATAAAAACAATGATAACAATAATAATGATGGTACTATAACAAAAATAATAAAAACAATGATAAAAATAATAATAATGATAATAATAATAACAATAATAATAATAATAGTAATACTAATAATTAAACTAGATCTACACTTTCAACGCCCTTTCTTCTCTATTGACCAAATCTTTTTTTTTTTTTAGTTTGAAAGCTCAGAAAAACGCATTGTTCAAAACAGCAACACTTTGGAATGTGAAAATTTTATCATCTAACTCATTTTCACTGGCAGCAAGACAGATATACCTGCGCAAAAAAAAAAAAATCTGACTTCTTAACATTTCAAATAAAAAGCCTGAAAACAGACTCTATTCTTCACATCCAATTGTAAATGTATTCTGTCCAGATCAAACCTGAATTTTATACATTGAAAAAAGAAATAATACTTTCTGTTGTTATTGCTACCCCCAACTGTTTATGACCCCTTTATTAGTCTAACTCTTCATCTCTTGAAATATTTTGTTACCCAATTTGTTTTTTTTTTTCTTTTAAATCTTTTAGAAGCTTCAGCTCCTCCGATGATGGAAAGAGCTTCTACAAAGTAGTACAATTTACTGTAGAGACATCGGCTGAACAGAGCCATTGGTTTCTTTGTATGAATATGGCTATACTGCTGTAACAAATTTCTTATAATATGGTTTTAAATGGTTTTTCTCTCTGCGTTTTCTCTGTGGCTCAGACTTTTCTTCAGAAGGCACTACCCAGTATCAGCAGTGACCTACTGTGGAATGGACCCTCAAGACAGAAGGTAAAATCATTGAGTTTTATAATTATATACTTTAACTGATATTTGACACTGTAAATCATCCAGTATGAAAAGCAATTTAAGTCCAGCCAAGCCGAGGCAAATCTCTTGCTTCCTTTTATTCTACAGTTCATAAATGTGAACTAACAACAAGGGAAGTTATCATAATCCTAGAAATGAAAGATGGAAGGTAACAGTTAAATGATTTAAGGTATGAAATGAGCAGTGGATTGAACTTAAAATAAGCGTAAATAAGTAAAAATAGCCAAAAAATTATAAAGTCACTGCTAAGTACATATCCAAACCAATCAATCACTACTGACTGCCCAGCGGCTGCCTCCTCAATTTCTTCTAAGTCTAGCAGTGGTATAGGCCTTAACAAGATGCTAAAATATTATCTAAAATATTTACCTTATGGTCAACCATGGGAAGATATGATGATGACAACGTGGACTCTAAAGTTTGCCTGCATCTTTTTTTATCTCTGTCAATTTTCATGAATGCCCTGGTCATGTTTCTCTTGTTGTTTACATAACCTCGTATACACATATTTTTTCCCTCTATGCTAATTTTTCTGGTATTTTTTTTAGACTCATAAACATAATCTTCATCATTATTTATTATCCTACAAATCATAAAACTTCTTTTTTTATCTCTATCTTTTGTTTTCAGATGGAAACGAGAGATTGATGCGCCAGGAGTTCAAGGAGATGCAAGGTAAAAAATTGTTTCGTAAAGAACTCTAAATTAGAAGGATGCCCCAGTTTTCACGTTAGGCTAAGTTTGTATTTTTAATAAACATCTCTTTTGTCTATCAATATTAAAAATAAATGAAATTTCCTTCAATCTAGAAAAAGATAAAAGATTTTCGGATGTTTCTTATCATTAAAAAACTGGGAAATAATTTCTGTCTGGTGAATTTGCTGCATATTTAAGAAATTTCTAACATTATTAGTTTTCTGTAGAAAATTACTTGAAAATATAAAATGTACTGGAAAGATTTTATATTTCATGTTGGTAGTGCCCGAAGTAGTAAGGAAACTAGGAAAATCTCTCCTTTTTATTTCACTAGTTAGACAATATTACTACAAAATTCCAATACACAACGCCAATGTCTCAAGACATTTTCATGCACTTTGAAATGGTGATCGCATTGTTTACGCATGAAGGCTGTTTTAGGATTTTAGGACAAAATGGCTTGGTTTTTTTTTTTTCAAAATTTGACAATAATCAGAAAAAAATCAAAGAAAATATTACTTATTGTCTGTCTGGAGAAGTAAATACATCCCGAAACCAATGTGAATGAAGCAGATGGCGGAAACAAAAATTTAAGAAAATATCTTCTAAAAGAAGATTTATTCCTCTTGTTTTCTTTAGAGGCCTATGTTAAAATCAAGAGGTTTTGTAATATCTTTCAACAAAACTTTGATGATTTTGATGTAATTTTTTAAAGTTCAAAACCTCAGAAAAATATTTTGTTTAAACAACAAACTATGTGACATCCAACACATTTGCCCTTGTCGGAATATAAATTTAGTAATAGTTTCTTGGCCTGCAATAATGATTTTTGTTTTACTTTTCTTAGGTTATTTGGCTTTGTGGCTCGCAAGCAAGGATCGTCCAATGAGAACTCATGTCACATCTTTGCCGAACTCGACCCTGAGCAGCCAGCCTCGGCCATAGTCAACTTTGTAACGAAGGTTATGATTGGTCAAAGCAAGGTCAAGTCATAGTTTGACCTTGTGTAGCTGGACTCTGTACAGGAACTATGTAACAAAATCTTCTTTTCTCTCCCGTGTTTCTTTGGAGCTGCTGAGTAGTGAAGCCCCCCGCGAGACTGGTTTGAACTGGCTGTCTCATGACAGTCTCTAAAATCACCTATAGGCTTCAACGGAAATTAGAGTAAAACCTCAGTGGCAGTCGCAAATCTTCGGACAATACAACAAGTGTGTGGGTTTCCTGCTGAACTAGAGAAAATCGCTCTCCTGTGTGTTCCTTCCATTTCTTCCCCGACCGTATACATGTAGATACCACAACTATAAGTATAATTTTTATCACGTATGAACTGTTGGTCTCTTTTTTAACTTTTAACTACCACGGCTACTGCTATACTATGACTATACAAAATATATTTTAATTTTATGCGTATAATAATTACCATGTTCTTATCACACCGATTTCATGCCTAGTTAGATTTGGAAGTAAATATTCTGGTATTTTTGGCTCGAATCTTTCTGACTGTGACTGTCACATTAACTTGTTAGAAGTTACTATGTTTTAGTACTATTTTATTATCCGTGCAAGTTATCCGCATGAATTTATTGCAGATGTGGCAGTATGCCCACAAGTAGGCTGATTTGTTTACCATTCTTTATTTTAAAAATAAAAGATAAGAATTTTAAGCAGGGAATAAAGACTTTGCATGGGTAAGGTAGGGATAAGACATGGATAATTTTTTTATGACTATAGATAGTATTTTCTAGTTGCAGCAGCTGTAAAGAGCTACAATTCAAACATTTATTGTGTAAATAATATAATTATATAAATGATTAACGTATAATGCGTGCTAGCCTCATTTCAGTTTATTTCTGTCTATTTAACTAGAGGATTTTTCTCATATCTTTTATCCTTTCAATGGCTCTATATCAAACTAGCTGCGTTGTGTTTAAGATGTAATTGCTTTTAATCTGTGTAACTTGCTGAAGCGCTGCGATGTACAAAACAAAAATTTTTACTAAGTTTATTAATGGCCTGCAATGACAGTAAGACATGAGCGTTGCATGCTATGGTGTATACGTGTATGTTTATTTATTACGTAGGTGTAGAGGCGTCTGCTCTGGCATCACACATCAGTACGTTGTATGTCAGGGTACATTGACCGTGCGTTGTCTTTAGATTTATTCTGACCTAATCACAAGACTGTTGTTGACTAATTAGTGTATTCTTTTTGTTTCGACAACAAGAGCTGGCCTTGCTGAAATGTTATCATATTATTTTGGGTTTTTTTATTTATTCTCTTTGTATTCATATCGTACTGTACTTTTTAAGCATTGTGGTAAAGTAAGTGTGAAGTTTTCTTGAAAGTTATACTTGTAGTGTAAGTAATTTTAATATGATTTGTACAGGGAAAGGACATGAAAAATCAAATGCAAAGACTGAATCTGCAGGTGATTGATAAGAAGCAATATCATTTTTTTTTTGTTTATTCATAAATAATTTGAATTAAAATACACATTATTTTAAAGTACTGTTTCCATGTTAACCTGAATGGATGTGAGTAGTGTATGGTTTTAAAGAAAGGTACTTTTCAAAACAATTATTTTTAAGTTATGAAAAAGTGGTTAAATAAATTCTCCAAAAGAAAATGGCAAAAACATACCAGCCCTTTTTATGACAAAGATAGAGCTTTTCAAATATATGTGAAAGGTTTGTCAATCAAAAAGCTCATATAGCATTTGAAAGAGGCTTTAGTAACTGTCCTTTATCATTATTCTATGGAATGCAGCATTTTTTTAATTTGTCTTTTTTTCCTGATCACTGAATGAGTGGCTGTAAGAAATATGTGTCTTATGTTTTGACTCTCAAACCTTTATTTTTTTAAACTATGAAATACTATTACCGAGCATATTTAATTTATACCCTGTGTGAAGGGACACTACACCATTTCTTGTTATATCTAAAGAAAAAACAACCATGAATCACTTACACAAAGCAAGTACACGATATTTTCCATAGACATTGTTTTCATTGAATTTATTTATGTGAGTGTGTGTGTGTGTTTTTTTTAATAATTAAGGTACTTTACAAGGACAGAAGTACATGTTGCAAAAACACCATCTGATATTGATTCATACAAAAAACATCCTAAAGTATATTCCGAAACCCATTTCACTTTGAAGCAGTGGTCACCAAAGATATGAAGCAAAGTAGTTTAGATCTAGACGCCTTAGAGACAAATGAAAAGCCAGTTTTCTGTGTCAGGCCCAGCAGAGAGAAGAGATAAAGTAAAACTTTTGTTTTTCTAAGTTAGTTTATCACTTTTTCTCGACGGGCCAAAAAAAGAAAAAGACAGTGCTGGATCCATTCTTATCCAGGTGTTGATGTTTTGCTGTGTTAATTGCCCAGTTTCTCCACACGAATGGTGCTATGTCTATAGATGTAATGCTTCGATCTTCTGATCGGGAGTTTGTCATAGACTTATTTCTGGGTTAATCACCTCGTGTTTATGTTGTTTTTGTTTTCTCATTTGATCATCTCATCCACTGACTCTCTCTTTCTCTCACTCTCTCACCGACTTTTCAGTTTCTTCATATAAATAATGTTAGTGAAGATTCACATGTTACATATTTTAAAACTCATTTGCATTTAAAGTTACATTATGTATATAACGCACTCTGTTAACATGTTTCCCTATCTAGGTGTGTTGGGCTACATCTGAGAATGTTTCGTACTCAATTTTATTTGTTTCTTCTTGGTTTGTTTTTTTTTTAAATGATGAGAATGATCTACTAAAGCTCCAACTATTTATTTATTCATTGTATCATTAAAATTCACACAGCTGTCTTGCAGTTCTTCTTGTATGGTATGTTGAAAAATCTTTCTGTACACATATTCAACTGACTGCAGTCAACGGTCTGATTTTTAGAGTAGGGAAAGTTCTTGTGATCTTGATGGTTTTAACTTTACATGGTTTTTGCGTTGATTGATGTATGCAACTAGATCGGTACTGCGTTTAGACCTAGACATGGGTAGTAGCTTTCAGATATTCCTTTTCTCTTAATGTTTCCGAGTAGATGAACAAAAATTGACGTCTTAGATACAAAAACTTGTCAATAACGTGTTAGAACTATTTGTCTACATGAGCTTTAAATTTGTAATTGTTATGTTGTTAGAATATTAAAGGAGGAAACATTTTTAAAATTGATGTTATGGTTATACCAAAAATGATGAAATAATCAAGACTTAAATCCTTTATGTTGAGGTTATCAATCATGCAATGTGATGTATAGAAACTCTATTTTTGATTTATTATTAAAATTAATCAGCATTACAGGAATTGATAAAAGACCAAGACCAGCCATTTTGAAGGTGTTAATGCTAATTTTTGAAGATGAGCTTTGCGTACCCGTTCAGTTGTTTACAGATGATTTGGAAGTTTTTGTGAGGATTACCTACAGCAAGCGGAAATGTGGATTTGGTTCTCCGTTAATATGAGTCTGTGATGTAAAACTGTTTTGTTTTTTTTTTTTTTTCAAATTTTTTTTGTTCCCTTGCCTCTGAATCTTGCAATACGATTCCTTCCAAGTGGAACCCTGTCCTGGGTTCACGGTTTGGTTTGTTTTATTTCTCTTGAGTTCTACCCCCATCCTCTCCTCCTCTTGACCTTTCTTGTTTTTCGAGAATCGACTGCTGTTCTGTTTTGTTTTTGATCATTTTATAATGGTTTTCGGCGTAGGTGGTAGCTGCCGTTGTTATTGTAATTTATACAATACCAAATTATAAAATAATACATTATTAAGATTACTATTATCATTATTATTATTATTATTACTCCAATGTTATCTCCTGCATAAATACCACAGCTACTATAACTATAATTATAAAATTAATTATGCGTATAGTTATGCATTGCTGTAAAAGAAACCACAGTCTGTCTGTATTATCATTTGTTAGTGAAGATATATGAAAATTTCTACCCGGCTGACTAAGTTTGCTCTTATGCATGGTGTGATGTAGGATCTTCTTCCTTTGGTTTTAAAGAAATATATTTACTTGTAAAAAGATAATCTATAGTGATGAGAGTAAAATTTCCGTTCTTTTGTTCTGTTCTTTTTGCTCGCGCATTGTCATGACGTTGAAGCTTAAGATTATCTTTTTTTTTTTCATTTTGCAAGAAATGTAGATCTGAAAATTCGTTGACATGGGAAGGGAGAAGGGGGAGGGATGCTGCGATTACCTCGGTTGTGTGTATGTACTGGAATCTTTTAGTTGTTTTTTTTATATCTGTATTCATTTCAGAGGTCTCATTATGCTTATGTTGGTTTGAGGAGACGGTACGTCTAGGTTATAAAGGCCTACCGTACTGATTATTTTCTCAGTTATGTGAATGTACGTTTCTTTTTTTTTTTCTATAACATAAGCTGAAAATACATTTTTGCAATTTTTGTAGGTGCCTTCATTTCTAAGTGCTAAAACTCTTTCTTGCAATTAATATGATAATTAAATGTTTGTTGTGTGGTGATCTAAATACATTTCTTTACACTTTGTAGCCTATTATTATTATTATTATTATTATTATTATTATTATTATTATCATGATAGGGTTTGTTTGTTTTTTGGTTAATCTTCATGCTATACAAAACAAATGATACAAGACAAAATAGCAAACAGTAACATTACTGGAACAATTTTTTCTCAAAGTTTAGAAGAATGTTTAAGTTGTTTTTTTTCACTGGATAAATTTTGAAAATTTAAATGAACTGCAGTATAGATAAAAATATTTTTTTCCAAGTGTTTAATCATACAAGTTTGGTTTTTTTTTTTAAAGAAGTTTAAATACAACCATCATGGTAGAAATTTCTTCACCAAACCTCGTTCATGGTTTCAGATACCAAACCTCGTTAATGGTTTCAGATAATAGTAAAAACATACACAACATTCTCTTAGTCCCAGCTCATCTTTATGCAGCCAAGACAGAGAGTCATGATCCAAAGATGCAAGCAAGCAAGCAAAGTTCTATTAATTCTTGAATATCATTATCTTCGCCTGTCAGTCTTCTGTGCTTCTGTGTCCTTCTTGATAGTTTGTATTACAAGTTGTCTTTAATAAATAATACACATGGTATGCATGTACACAATTGCCTTGGCGACTTTCTTTCTATTATATACTTCTTTTTTTT
>BMAT01005547.1:3145-19548 GCA_019649035.1 Elysia marginata | reverse complement strand
TATTAAATGTTTGACTTTGAGAGATCTCAGGAAAAGAGCTTTATTTTTTTTTTATTCTACCTCATTTAGCAAGTCATTGCCACCCAGACTTCATCTATCATGTGAGATTTTTAGAAACTTCGTTTTAATTTTTATGTGCAAGCAAATGAACCAGGATGTAGACGATTTTTGTATAATTCAAATATTTGCTCGACTTAAACCATATTCAGATCACCAGTTTCATTTTTTTTATATAATGTATACTGATAATTCAAAATTGTATATTGTTCCTCTGTGGTTAGAAATATCTGAACTGGGCTGTAATCTTTTCCAGTTAAGTTTTTTATAATTTGAGTATATGATCAATTTAGGCAATATTCAGATCACCAGTTTCATTTTTTTTTAATACATTGTATACTGATAATTTAAAATTGTGTATTTTCCTCTGTGGTTAGAAATATCTGAACTAAGCTTCAATATTTTCTAGTTAAGCTTAAGTTTATCATTGCCACTATATGGGTCACGTACTGAGAGAGGGATATTTTGTGTTATATGTGTAGAGGTCTCACAATATGAGTCTACATGCGGAATTTTGTGATGTGGAGTTAATATATATGTCTTTGGAAAGGCCTTTAGAAGCTCTATAAGATGTTGAAAAAATTATTTGAATATGTTAATTAATTTCTGAGTTACTGCACTTTAAAGACAAAGAGTCCAAGAGACTTATCTTTCAAAAAGTGGAGAAAATTGGACTTTAAGTTTTCATATTGTAGATGCCCAAATGGGATTAAACTGTGTTTTAAAAACCCCTAATGCACATTAAAAATTGTGTTTTGTTTGTCTCATAAGAGGATATGATCAACATCATAAACTTCAAAGATATGCAAAAGCAATTTGGAGTAAAAATTTGAGCAAGTGCTTAAGTAAAAATGCCCATTTTCTTTTAACTGACAAACACAGCAAGTAGACTCATTTTGTGTGAGCGCTACATATATTTTAAGACCTTCTCACAAACAGTCTAAGGATTGCAGCAGCCATTTTATATTTCAAATTTAAGTTTTAATGTCAGTATCTCAACTGCCTTGTCATGACATGTGTTTACCTGAAGAAATATTGTGACAAAATCATGTTTTGGGCCAATAAACCAGTTTCCTGCACTATTTGAACTGTCTTTATGTGTATTTTTGGATACATTTTTGTGTTGCCTGTGGTCTTAAGACAAGGTAAGACAAATGAAGTAAATTAAAAAAGCATTTTTGACCCACAATCAACACACAGTTATGCTTCTTTTTCATGAACTTGAGGTCAATTGAGTGCCTGATTCTATCTCTACAGTTTCAATAAGATCAAGAGTCTTTCTTACCGTCCATGTCATTACAAGAACCCCTCTTCTCTTTGAACTTATATCTGTCACCCTTGTCTGTATCCCATTCCTCTTAACTAATATCTGTCACCCTTGTTAGTATCCCATTCCTCCTAACTAATATCTGTCACCCTTGTCAGTATCCCATTCCCCTTAACTATTGTCACCCTTGTCAGTATCCCATTCCTCCTAATATCTGTCACCCTTGTCAGTATCCCATTCCTCCTAATTAATATCTGTCACCCTTGTCAGTATCACATTCCTCCTAATATCTGTTACCCTTGTCAGTATCCCATCCCTCTTAATATCTGTCACCCTTGTCAGTACCCCATTCCTCCTAACTAGTAATATCTGTCACCTTAGTCAGTATCCCACTCCTCCTAACTAGTATCTGTCACCCTTGTCAGAATACCATTCCTCCTGACTAATATCTGTCACCCTTGTCAGAATCCCATTCCTCCTAACTAATATCTGACACCCTTGTCAGTATCCCATTCCTCCTAACTAATATCTGTCACCCTTGTCAGTATCCCATTCCTCTTAACTGATAATATCTGTCACCCTAGTCAGTATTCCATTCCTCCTAACTAATATCTGTCACCCTTGTCAGTATCCCATTCGTCCTAACTAACATCTGTCACCCTTGTCAGTATCCCATTCCTCCTAACTAATATCTGTCATTGATATCACAATGCATGTTTTGACTTCTACAGATAAAAACTGCATGAAATTATCACAATGTTTGTGGAGATAGATTAAAACTTTTCTAATTTTGTATATATAGAGAGAAGGGAAAAGAAATTCACTATTAAAAACATTTTTCTCAAATTTAAATTTTTGACAACATCTCTTTTGCATTGGTTGCATGAAAAATATTTTATTTTGAGTCCATTCTTTTTTCAGTCTTGGTGTTTTGTTGTTTTTTTTTTAATTAAAAAGTAAAACATGTGTATAACGTTAAATGATACACCAGAATACATGCACCATAAAACAAAGAAAAATGTCTGTCTGAGAATAAATTTCTAAAACTAGTAAAACCAAAGTCAATCGCATTAAACTTCAATGTTTATATTACCAGTACACATATATTTTTTTAGTGATCATTATCTTTTTATTATACTCAACATATAAATACATATAATGTTAAATATTTATTATTTTTGCATAAATGACATTATGGTAAAACTTTTATTGAACTTTCCTGAATAATTATTCAAAAAATTAAATAACATTGTAGACCAAAAATAGTTGGATAATTTTTTCTTCTATTGAGCAGGGGTGTTCAGTCTCTAATAAAAACTTAAACATAGCAAAAGACAACGTTTGCATGCATCCCGTAACTAAAAACAAATCTAATAGGGAATGAGATTTCAACAAGAGTAGCGGAACTTTCCTAGTGTCTCTCTACTATCTTTTGAATACAAATATTACAATCTTTTAAAATTATGCGACAGATATTTTGAAGATAAACTTTTTATTTAGCTCTATAGTTTTGAAGTTCTAGATGTCAAATGGTTTATAAAAGTAAGAAACTTACTAATATAAGACCCTACAATCTAGGTCTATATTACAATAACCACTCTAGTATTTTGGAGTGTTGTCTTCTGGAAAAGGGACATTACTCTTGTTTTACCTCTAATGTCATTCCCTATACCCTTAGAAAAAAATACAGAAAAAGTCTGAAATTAGATAAAATCTAAATGTAACAAATGTAAAAGGTTAAAATCAGCTGTTAGAGACTGGGCTGTAACATACATGTGGCTAACAAGTAAATAAAACCAATTGAAATGGTCATGTCATTCTTGACACTAAACCATAAACATCAATAAAAGGAGGTAAGAGTAATTGTAGGTCAAAACATGTGAAAAATCGTTTCTATGCAACAGAAACGTCACAATTCAAATCTCTCAGGAATTGAAATAAACTAAAAGAGAACGGGAATTACTGCTATACAATAAGAATCAGGTTTATTCACCAAGTTACTTCTTTGCTTTATTACTAGTTATAGCACTTTCTTGATTCACCCTGCTTCTGTATAGGTGAAGAAAGAAAATGATTTTAAGGGCCATTAAATTCCTCAATACCAGGGTTCTGGGTGGCAACTTTGTCCAGGCGTGTTTATCAGAGACATTTAATACACTGGTCAAGTGAAACTGCTAGTTGGTTGTTTGTTTGAATTTTAACGTCTCTTTTCAACTACAATGTTATATCCGAGACGGCGCTTGGGACAATTGAAAGCCTGCTGCCACACTGTGATGTACGGAGCGCTGCATACACCACACCTTGTCACATTATCCTGACACCAGGCCGACCAGACTTAGCACTAAACCCATAATGCCAGACACAAGGCGGATTAGCTACTAATACCCATTTTAAAGTCCTGGTTTGACTCGGCCGGGAATCGAACCCGTACCTCCCAATCTCTGAGCGACTGTCTTTACCGCTAGGCCACAGAGCCAGTCGAAACTGCTAGGGGTCAGAAGAAAAACCTATGATTATAAAGTCTGATTTACGAGAATTGAACTGCTCTCATTTTGAATTATAAGTTCCAGTAACACTCAATATCTCGGAAATTTTGAATTGTGAGAACTTCTAATAGCATGTACCAGACTTGTATACATCCAACAAGTTATCAGCCTGTCTAGTCTATATACGCAAAGGTAAAATGCAGTTATTTGTAATAAACACGAATAAAAATAACAGAGTATTTATATACACTTATTCATCTTCTATGAGCCTAATATGAGAACCCTGATAGGCCTTTACTGACCAATAAGCCTTCTGAACTAACATAGGAGGAACAGCGGAAAGCTGGAATAGATTGTCACGTTATTGACACTGACATCTGACCTTCACGGAGAGAATTCAAAAGGGCAATTTATCATAAGAAAGATAAGTATCGTAGTACACCTTTTAAGACCTTAAAAAAGTACACCGTCATCTCTGCTAAATCTATCACTAAGGGACATAACTAATAACTTCAATTTGCATCGCCTCCAGTAAAAATCGAGTTATGTGCAAGCCCTTATAACATAATTGTTACATGAATAACTGGACCAACAAGTACCTTCCAAACGTTACAATCAAGAAATCTTTTTTTTTTTCAGAATCCCAAAATTGACACAAAGGATAGTTCAAAACCAGAGAAAGAATACAAAGTACAAGTTTCAAACGTGTTTCTTTCTAGGTCGAAGCTACAATACAATCATTAGAAATCTGAGCAGTTAAAGCATAACATAACAACGTACATATATTTAAGTTACACCTTATTTTGGTAATATACTAATAATATACGGGCAACATTGAAAATCTGTTTGAATTAATGCTTTATCAATAATCACAATCACAAAAGTTTAAATGGCACTTATGACTTTAAAGCCACAAAAAAAGTATAAAAATAGTAATAAAAAAAAATAATAATAATACAAAATAACAGTAGTACTAACATAAATAGCAATGGTTTTCCATGAAATACTTAGCAATGATGAATTAAAATAAATGTAGGACAATTAATTAACCTGGGATGTTTTTTTGTTTAGTAGATGTCCTCATATTCATAGTCTAAGAGTCTTGTGAATCAATTGTCGATTTTGTATCGTAAGTAATAGAATTTTAACAGTGTGCCAACATTTTATTGAAAAAATTACTTTAAATTATTTTTACTTTCTTCAAAGAAAAGAAAGAAACCAGCTTTGAAAAAGAAATGTCAACGAAGAAAACCTTCACATCTAAAGATTTGTTGTTGTTGTTGTTGTTACTAAAAAGATTCTAAACATTCCAATTCTGTGGAGGTCCTTAGGTAAGATGTTTTTGGTTGTTGCTTTTTTCTGTAGGCTGAAATGATCTATTATAGACAGGGAAGTAATGTTGTAAGTTTCTGGGGGTTTTTTGTAAGTAAAGATTAAAGTAAAGTCATTTATTGCAGTCATAGTTTACGTAAGTACTGAGGGCAAAATAAATACTTCTTAAGATGCACAAGATAATAACCGAAAAGAAAAATGTCCCCTTTTAGAGAAAAAAAATGTCACATAATGTCACTGACACATTGTAGAAATATGTGTAACTAAATCAGCACTAACGTCCGGATCGACTATTTTTTTTTTCCTGCAGAGATTTTTCAAAGCAATACTTGCCCTAAAATATCATCCAAGTCAGTAAGATTTGCCTTGCTAACATCTGGTATAATTTTTAGGATCAATAATAATTAACACAGACTTTGTGAAATCTCAGCATCAAAATGTATTGCCGAATGGCTCCAAATTAAGAATCCTCCAAGTTCTAGGGACAACAATGACATGAGTCGATCCAAACTGTCACCTCTCAAAAAGATAAGATCTTATGTAGCCTCATATCTATTTGACTCTTCTAATTGCTAATTCATTCAATATTGAGTAACTAAATAAAGAATATAAACCTCTGTCTAGACTTGAGTTACAGTAGGGGGGGGGGTTGCAATAATTTCAAAAATTTATTAATATTCACATGAACATTTTTTTTATGTAACAAAAATCTTGTAATGGCGAGGGGCAATCAGTGCTACAATGCAAGCATAAAAAACGGGAATAATCTTACAATAACCGAGAAAAGAAAAAATTAATTTATATAATTCTTTTTTCCTCTTTTTCTCTTCTTTCCTATTTCTGCTGTTATCTTTTCCCATTTGTTTTTTTTTAATTGTTGGAGAAAATTGTTGGTTCCCTTAAAAAAATACAACATGCAGCATTGCCGTGCCTGCAAACAAAATGGATGCAGCTAAAGTTGTCAAAAAAAGTAGTTATTGATATGACAGATCTTGACGTCACTGAGCATGGCCAATCGGTAAAGTGTATGTCTGACAGATCCAAATCCGTCGCCTTAATTAAGCAACAAAATACTTGTTGATTCATGATGAATTGGTACAAAAAGTTAGAAAAGTCAATCAGATTTTCAAGATTGGGCTATGAATCAAACACTCTTTTCTGATGATAGGAATGCTTTTTAAGGCAAAAAAAAAAAATGTTCTATTTACCACATATGAAGTGCCATTAAAACAAGTATAGCTCCCTTCCCCACACAGACCCTATCCATTGTCAGTGGGCCAAAATGGCCTGTATGAATCTAGGTCAGCGGGTTTCTAGCATATAGATCAAAGTTTTTCTCACACCCCTATCAAAGGACAGGTTGTCACCTATACTGCAAATTCTGGAGAAACCTAGCTGTTTTTTTGTTTTCTTTCATTACATGTATTGCAATCATTTTGACTCAACTTGTCAGGTAACCTTAAGAAAAGTTTTGTGCTGAGCTTTCTAATTGAGAACACGAACAGTTTTCCAAGCTTTAAAAATATTAAAGAAGCTAAAGGATACCGGGGATTTACTTAAGTTCAATAACTTTGAATTTTCAGTGGCAACACTTACACTGAGTGTAGAAGACAAATTTCTCCAAAGGGATTAATATAGTGTATAAAATAAAATTTGGAAATCTTTTAAAAATTTCTAATAAAGTCGAATATCACTTTTGATCCAAACCAACTTTTTAACATAATCAAGTGTTATCATACATGGTGCCTTCAGACATGAAACTATTTTTTTTGAAGGAGTGCACCCATAAGCAGACATAAACGATAAAGAATTAAGAGGATTCAATTATTGCATTGCCCTTAAGACTAGAGTAAACAGCTGTTTGACCTATCTGAGGTCAACCGACACCGTTCTGCTGGATGTACATGTATCTAACGACAGTACTAAAAGATACATGTGTACAATTACTAAAATTAAAAACACCAGGCACTAAAGTCATCGCTAGTTACCAGCTTGGATCAAGTATTTGATTAATATCCCCAGATATTCCATAAAACAAACTGCTACTGTAAATATACATTGTAATTATGCAACATTTTATAAACCAAAGTAAAAATAGTGTAGAAGTAAATGGAAGCAAATATTTCCTGAAACTTTTGTGGGGGTAAGACCTCACCTCAAGGCATCTTATTAGTAAGTGGAAAACGTAAAATTTGACATAAGCATAAGCCTAGCTGCATTAATTTAAAACACCACTTAAACATATACATATTTATAATCCATCCAGTCACAAAAAAATATACATGTACAGCCTAGCTGCATTAATTTAAAACACCACTTAAACATATATTAGTTATCATCCATCCAGTCGTGAAAAAAATTTACATGTATATAAGTATCTTGAAGACAGATGTACATATATATTCAAAATAAAAGTATAGATGATTTTTTTTTACACCAGGAAATCATGATTGCATGCAAAGTCATATTAACACTTTAATGGACAGCCGCTTATGTTAAATAAAATAAAATCCTGTTAACAGTTAATACAGCCCTTTCTATCGGAAATGTTAAATCACAGCCTTGATTTGTTGGTACGCATGTACATAAAATCCACAAATCTTACAGCTTGAGGTACAGTAAGAAACATCTTGTGTGGTTGCAGCATCTGAGCAAATTCATCGGAGTATCGTTGTATAAACTGTATACTAGTTAGTATAAAATCAGTGTGAATGGCTTGGCTGTAAATCAAGTAAAATTTCTCGTGCTCGAGGCAAGCAAAACGGACCAAGGAGCGCGGTCTTTGTAATGATTTTTCAGGAACATGGCACAGTGAACTAGCTTGACATTGTTTTCCTCGTGGCCTTTACTTTTGTCATTTTTAAGAGACCCGGCCACAACTGGTGCAATTGGTAGGGCGGTTGACCACTGTTCCAGACTACCAGGCTCAATTCCAAGTCTGGCTAAGTCTTTATTTGCTCCTCTGTGCCCACCAAGCACATTATGGGCAATACGTCTCTTACCTCTTAACCTACTGACCTATTTCATGTGTTTAGACTGCCATATTTTTTCAATACATCGGCCAACCTACCTCTGGAAATCTAGATCTATAACAATGTAGATTTCTAAATAAATCAGATTCTAATCTTAGATTAGATTAGATTATCAATCTAGATATACATCTTGGTTAATTCTAGTTAGCCTATTTGGACCTGGATCTAGATCCTAATCTAGAGCTAGATCTAGCTGTTGGTGTTGACATTTTGTTTTTATTATCTTGGTAACTCGAATAAGACTCCAAAAATCGAGCTAAATTAGAAGCAAACTTTCAAGTTTGTGCCAATTTCACTGAATATTCGTTCCATAGAAACTGAAAGATTTCATGTTAAAAATTGGTAACGTAAAAATTTGAACCAGTGTAGGAAGGAAACAAAACTTCTAGTTCTACCTTATGTCAGTGAGCCGATCTATCCGTGCACAGTAGGCTAGGCAGTTTATTTTGAGCCAATGATGCCGCGAAAAGTAGGTAAAGAGTTACGTAAAGGCTGCAAAAAAAGCCTGAAAAATAGGGACCCTGGTCTTTGTTCCCTTACCTTTGAGAAACTTGGCTTTACTTTGACCACTAGCACAATTTGTCTTATTTCGTGGCAAGATTACAGAACTTGAAGCCAATCTTAATCACAAAATCATCAACAGTGAAAGCAAAGTAAACAAGAGATTGATGCAAGCATTGTTGTTAAATAAACGTTATGGCAACAGTTGTTTTTGGTTGATTGGAAACTGGTCAAGCAGCAAAACAAACAAAAAACATATCAAAAGTAATACTTATCAGCAAGGGGAGATAATAAAGCAAGCCTGACAAAATGAAAGGCAAAACATTAATTTTCTGAGAACCACAACTTTTTTAAACAATTAATAGGGTTACCTTTCCTGACCATTCATCTATCAATAAGCATACTATGGGTATGACTTTGTCTCAAAAGCTGGCTTTGTTTTCACAAGTGGGTGTCTTTGGAGCAATATATTTTAAAAAAAAAGGACGCATGTGTTGCATCTATTTATGTCCGTGCCAAAATCAAAGCAATTTGAATAAAGAGACAATATGAGAAAGCTCCTAGTTCATGCTTGTCTGAGTTAAAAGCCTGACACATTTATGTGAAAATGGTGACAAAATGTTGATTTTTTTTCCATCTTTATGCAATAGATAACCAATACTGTAAAAGAACATGTACACATGTAGAGGTACAACATAACTGTACACAAACATGAACTCTTTGAGGTTTATGCTTGAAGCCTCATGTTGATTGGTACAAACATCCACATTCATCACTGATTGAAAGATTTTAAAGGTGTGAAGTAGCAAACGTAGTGGCCACATGGTATAAGCTATGTTTTTCTAAGTAGCATGGCGTTGGTGGCTTTGGTTGGTTGGTTGTTTGAATTTTAACGTCTCTTTTCAACTACAAGGTTATATCAGAGACTGCGCTTGGGACAATTGAAAGCGTGCTGCCACACTGTGATATACGGAGCGCTGCATACACCACACCCAGACTTAGCACTAAATCGATAATGCCAGACACCAGGCGGATCAGCTACTATAACTAATACCAATTTAAAAGTCCTTGGTTTGACTCGGCCGGGGATCGAACCCGTACCTGCCGATCTCTGAGCGAGTGTCCTTACCGCCAGGCCACAGAGCCGGTCCGGCATTGGGTGCAGAAGCATCTTTAAGTCAGAGGTTCGAATCGTACTAAGTGCAGACATTTCAGGCATTTCCACTAAAAAGCCTTCTTCTCTCCACTGCTACTTCATACCTTTAGAACCTTTCAATCATTTGATTGCGCAGTGGCTGCCTCCACATCACTGGCCTGTAACAAATAGTTTGATTTTTTACAAATATTTTCCAACATATTATTGAATATACAAGAATCGGATGATTGATAATCTTCAAAGCAATCGCATGCAGGTGGCAGAAAAAAAATGTATATTCATTAAAAGCTGTAATTACATATAGTCATTAAATGCTATAAATACATGTATGCATTAAAACCTATAAATACATATATTCATTAAAAGCTATTAATACATAGAAATCAACAAGCTGCTTCCCCTACATAGGCTTTGGATCATACTTTCCTGACGCTGCCTCCTCGTACGAGGGAGGAGGAGGCAGGGGCATGAATCCCCCTGGTTGGACGACCTCCTCATAACTAGGCGCAGACGCCTCCAGGGGCGTGAGTCCGCCTGTCTGACCATCCCCACCACCAGATGCAGCGCTCACGCCACCTGTGTTGAGTTGGCTCATCTCAAGGCCATTACGAGTGTTGCCAGCTTCGGTGGAGTTTAGAGGCTGCCTGGCCACTAAATCTGCATTAGCGTTTCTGTGAATCCTTTCAATTTGTTCCTGTTCCTGAAAAATAAAGTAGGATAATATCTGAACAAAATGGAAGATTTCAGCGACAACATGACACATCCATTTAAAACTTTTTTTAAAAAATGCCCCCCTTTTTCTGTATCCCAGTTCTTATCTATTCAAGAAAGGAATGACCTTATGAAATTACGGATAGTCATGACAAGTGTTTTAATAAAATATGTTTAAAACCAGAAAATGTATGCAGATAATGATATAGTAGTAATTTTACATTAAGCCTAGTTTAAGTTGCATCATGAAAATCATTGCTTTGACAGTTTCAAGACATGATATAAAAGATTAGCCTTGAACAAATTTTTTACCACTTTTGTTCTTTTTTTTTCAAAGACTTTCACCAAAGGATAAGCCTAGAACTACCTTTTATTTTTTAGCACAATAAACGAAATAATATGGACTGTCAGTTTCAGGGTGTTGTTTTCTATAAAGGCCTTTTAGAGTTATAAGAAATGAGGGCTATCCTCGGCAGCAAGGAGGGCTATTTGAGGGCTTATTTAGGCCTAAACACTTAAAGAAGGCTTTTTAAGGGCTAGACCTTTGGGAGGGCTATTTAAGGGTAAGTTCAGGCCTAAACCCTTAAGCTGGGCTTTTCGAGGGCTTGGCCTTCAGGTGGGCTATTTGAGGGCTTCGTAGGAACCCTGTAAGTAGCAGCAGCAGACCTTTCAAACAGATTAATCAACACGTCTAGCAACCAAATGGTCAAGACAGGCTGGATGTTGCAATTTTGTCCACACTATAAGGCATTGATCTTTTAAAACATACATTCTTCTGAGCTTTCAAACATTTAAATTTGCTTGCAATGATCAAAACTTTTTGGAAGAATACAAGAACTTTTGCTGATTAAAAAAAAAGAGCAAGAGAGAAGGAAAAGGCCAATATATCTCAATGCAAAAGGCATTTCTTAGACAACAAAATTTTCACATCTGACTCACTTATACTAGGGGTTGCAAGACAGATAAGATGAAATGATATGTTTTTATTAATCCTTGTGGGAAGATTTTTAAAACCCGAATCATTTGGACTGGTAGCGAGACATACTGACAATTCCTTCCTATACTGAGTCCAAAGATACCAGAGAGAAAAAAAGCGTTTGCTGTGATTTGTTTATGCTGTGTTTATAGAGAAGCAAATCGAGTCCAGAATCCAGCATAAACCTCATAACTAAAATCTCTTGGGAATGGAGGAAAACTTTCAATTAAAAGGATTTGAATTGTACCTTAAAGCCTGTGTTCGTTGACTAAGCCGCTTCTCAGTTCTATAGGGGATTTTAGTGAAAGAGGGTGGCAACTCTTATTTACATGACAGAGTTGCATTTCTTCCCGTTGGTAAGTCGGCTGTCCAGGCTGGGTAGGCTATGCGGCCGTATGCATTTTATGATAGAAAGACATACATACTTAGTTTTATTACATTTAATAGTCATTACTCTTTCGCCTGCGAGTCTATTTAGCTGATTCTTCCCTTGAAGTTAGAAATTCATTTCTTTATTTCTCTTTAATTTTTAAAAGTTTTTAGGCTTTGTAATGTTTATTTTCGGATCTAATGTAGACTATTGTTATACGGTCCAATTGCGAAGAAAAGCTGTCTTTCCCTTTTACCTGGCTGTTATATTACTTTTCACTTTGAATGATGCTTCCTCAATTTCTCAAAGCATTTTTAAATCATGATGAATCATGAATGTTAACGTGTTTATTATTTCACCAGGCTTATAGGAATTTGAATTAGTCTGAGGCGTTTCAATGTCTGTGTCATCACTGTTCTGTGCATGGCAGTTGAAGATAAATACATATTTGGCTTTGTTTCAATCTAGATCTATTTAACTTTGTTAAGTCATTGTTTAAGTCATGGAGTGTATGTATACTAAGTCACAGTGATTAGCCTTCTAGATTAGAGGTCTTGTTATCATCTAGGTCAAGTTTTTGGTTTAAAGTTTATCTAGATCTGATTTAGATTTCGCTTAGGACTTGGAGTATGGAAGTATTAGCGAAAAGAAAAAAAGGGGCCTCAGTATAAACTTAGAACTCGGAGAATTAAACCTTGAAAACTTTGATCGAATTATGAGTTCAAATCTAACAAAGCTCAAGAGGAAAAAGAAACGTCACATGTAGAAAACTTCAAATTATGAGGCATTCTGATTATCCGACTTTGATTTCGGAGGATTCCACTATATGTCACCTATTGGTGTATTTACTTACGTCATCGTAAGCCATGGATTTACATTTCTGGTAGGCACAACGAGTAAGACATGAAGCCACGGCAAGACAGGGGATAGCAATGGCTGTCCAGGCTGCAATCAGAAATGGTTTTTACAAAAAATAACAAAAGAATTTTCAAAATGAAAATGAGGCAAATTTGGATCTCACCAATTTTTTTTCACTTTGACAATATCAAGACAAAAAAATATACAAAAAAAATGTAATATCTTCTTGTAACTTTGATGATTTTTACACTGCATTTATCTCAGTATAAACACCAAATACAAAAATAATTACGTAGAAATATTATTTCCATAGCTAGGATATACCTCAATACTGGAGCAATATATTCAGATGTTGCAATTTTCAAACAAATAATATTTTGAAAAATCAGAAGAAGACATACAATGAGGACTTCATGAAACTTGAAGGTAAAAATCTAAAAAGAGCAGGCAAAAAAACCCACAATATGCATCTAGCTTTGACAGGTCAATTTTGCAGGCACTTTTAAAGCAAATTTTGGTAAAATCAAAGGTATCAGTAAGGAAAAACATGATGAATATTTCAAGCTCTGTCTGAGATTGTGTGTGTTTGATCTTTCCGTGAACATTCAGCATGGCTTAGTGGTTAGCGTGTTGGTCTTGTGATCAGTGGCTTCGGGTTTGATTCTTAACCATGACTCATTTTCTATTTGCTTTAGGAAAGCAATTTATTCATAATTTTCTCTCCACCTACCTGCAAAATGGGTACCTGACTAAAGGCACAATGCTTGAAATTTGTGGAATATTCAGTACTTGAGTACCTAACAAACAGCCGTACTGTACAGCTCTGAAATATGAGTTGAATTTGCTCTAGTGTGTATTTGGCCTGCTGGGGGAAAATGTAAAGTTTTGAAATTGCCTTTGGCGGCGGAAGACTATTACCATATTTTTGTATATATATATATATATATATATATATATTCCAGATATCTTCTTACATAATTTAAACATTTATCTTAAATCTTGTTTTTAAAAATATATATTTAAAAATGCATTGATATATAAGAAAAGCTTTCAATAAAAAACCTTACCTATATTTAAACCTCCTTTGGAGCTGCTACTATGTACTCCTTAAAACAAAAAAAGGAAAAAAAAAACATGGAAGCCTTTAGTGAAAAAAAGGGAAAGATTGGTTAGAATACTGCTGCAATCCACATAATGACATTATTTTTACAGCAGCTTATGTATGAAGTGAATAATTCACATTTAGTAAATAATGCAACTGAAAAAAAAAATTTGTTTAAATATTTTTATCAGGGCTTCCATCAATGCATACAATGTATGGGTATTATTAGTCTGCATCTAGACTAAGATGAAACTTTCAGGACTGAATTCATTATTCTATGACATTTTTTAATAAAAAAATTAACAATAAAAAATCGCCCCTATTTAGACACAGAGTTGTACCATGTCTGCTACCATTATTCATCGGGCATTAGTCTTGCTATCTTCACACAGGCACACTTCACATCTTCCTGAAAGGAGTTATCTCCTATCTGGTTTATTATTAGCTCTGCCGCTAGGACAGCCTTTAAAAAACTGCAGTTTTTCTTGACCTCTAGCTCCATCCAATTATTCTCAAAATAACTTAAATACTAAAAAGTATTTAAAAATATACAGATACATTCACTCCTGTTTTTTCGCCGTTCAAAATTTTTCTTTTCAACGGATTGTTAAGTGTCTTACTGTTGATTCTCTGATATGTCAGAGAAAAGCCCCCATAACTCCGACTCCGCGCAAGGTCTCTCGTAAATACTAGAAGTATAAAGTTGTCTGTGCTCTGAACAGTAGGAGTTAGACCTCGACAAAACTTTGACAGTATCGGAGCAGAGGTGGTGTTACCTGGAATAAGGCAAGTATTAAATGTTATCTAAAGCTGATATATATAAATAAATATCTAAATGTCACATGTTCCGCCAAAACATTGAGTCAGATGGTGGAAATTAAATTTGAAAGAAGAAGCCTTTAGAAGTAAGTTTGATTTTTTTAAAAGGAGAGCAAAGGAAAATCAATCTTATTTTAAAGGGTTTTTCCTCAAATCAGAAGTTCCAACATACATCTGAATTATTTGGACTGACTTCTGTAACATTTAATAACATTTTAATAATTTCATTCAGTTTTAATATCAGGAAACATAGAAAAATGATAATATTATCATTGTCACGTAGGGAGAAATTCAGAACTTTCAACTCAAAGTGAAACAGTTGCCAGACAAATAATTATTCCTTCCCCTCATAAACAGTGGGCTTTTAATACATAAGTCTTACATTCTGCCCAAATGAGATACAGGCTTTTAAAGTTTAGTGGCTGTTCAAAATCAAAATTTTGTTATGTTAGATACTGTTGCTAAAAGTAAAACCACTTCTATAGTTCTAAACAGTTTTCACACCTAATTGGTGTTCAAATTTCATTTTTTAGGGGTTTAATTTTAGTTGGTATGATTGCTATGGCCTCAATACCTTTATAGTCATCTAAACTTTAAATGCTGTTTTCTCTCCTTTCTGAAGTTTCACAAGCCCTAATCCTGCCGACTTCATATAGAAGCATGACAAAGCTTTTCTGTTTGTTGCATTTGAAAGTAGAGAAAATAAGCTTTTCTCTGATACCAATATCTGACCACCTTCTAATTTTGACTTAAGACTGATTGAGACTGGTTGCAAGACATCGTTTGTCGCACATTCTATCCAAATGAGTCTTAAGTCGCACGTCATAGTTTTGAGATATATAGACTCTCAAAGTTTAGTTGGTGTTCAGAATTTAATTTTTTTTTTAATTTAGTTGTTTTTCAGACGTTGAAATTTGTTAAATTTTAGATGTTGATTGATGCTGAAACCATTTTTCAACAGTATTTATACCTGTGTCAAGATGAAATATAAAATTTAATAAATTTAATTTTAATTGGGATGGTTGCTTATGAATCAACACCTTTATAGTGGTTTAAACGTAAAACGTAATTCTCTTCCCTTTATGAAATTTCACAACACCTAAGCCTCTCTACTTCAAATGGCTATAAGAGTGTAACTTCATACAAAAGCATAATAGAGCTTCTCTGTTTGATAAAAAACTCTACCTTATTACCTTACTACTTCCCAATTTTTACTAATAGACTCATTTTGACTGATTACAAGACATTTTATGATGTGGTGAGATGAAACTAAACTGATGGGCACATAAATTTGCCAAATTTGTTTTTTACTTCTTTACTGGTGAAATACTTGCAAATTTTGCGGATTTAAGCTAAGATCATGGAATTGGTTTAAGTAGGGATAAAAACGTGACATCCTATTGATTGAGACTGGTTGCGAAAAAAACCATCCTTATAAGAGTTGCTGACCCCACTCATAAGGCCCTACACTGCCAACACTGTTCATCTAAATAAAGAAAATAATATGATAAGCCATTAAGTAAAAAAAAAATACATTGAACTATATAACCAAGTTCATTTGATTAAAGAACAGCCTAGAGCTTATTTTGAGGAATTAAAAGGTTGGTGAGTGTGGGGATCGTACCCCTCACATTCACACACCTTGACTTTCACATTGTTGGCATAACGCTCTAACTAACTGAGCCATCACCGCTCTGATGATTTAGACAATATGAAGGAAGTGATGGCGGTTGTGA
>BMAT01005544.1:516016-526164 GCA_019649035.1 Elysia marginata | reverse complement strand
GTGTGCTAAAGGTCTGTATTGATATGATATTGCGTGAGTTATTTTAAGTGCGTTTGTCTCGGCTGCCCTTCTTGATGCTGCATCTGTCATATTAGCGCAATTCGATTTCATTTTTCTCTAGGTCACATAGGTTGATAAGATTAATAAATTCCTACTTGTAAAGGATAACAAGTGCAGGTCTCTATGATATAAAGGATCGGTCTTCTTGACTGCAGTGCTATAATATGCTGCCAGTACCGTTTTGCAAAAGTCCTACTAGTGATTTTCAGAGTACTAGTTGCTCTCAATGTTTTTCTTAGTTTTTCCACAAAGATAATTTATTTTGCCGTTAAATTTTTCAAAGGATAAAGGCATAAAAAATAACTAAAATTTCATATGAAAATTTTGTTGTGAGGGTTATCCTCACATATATCAAGTAGAAACCAGAAGGTTTTTTAAAATATATCTTATATTCGTTCCGAGTATCAAATAGTTTTTAAAAAACTATTACCTCATGAAAGCATTCATTTATTTATATTTAGCACCTTAAATAAAACGCTCTCAGAGCACTTTTATACACAATTCAGCACCAAACAGATAGATTGAGGTCAGAACCATTGAAATCTGAAAGGGCTTTAGCGAGCTTCCACAGATCTTGATTCGCAAAAAAAAATACGCCTTGTAGACGCGCTGATTTGGCATAGATAAATGTTTTAAATTTTCAGCCCTCCTTCATAAAATGTTCGAATTCTGATTCTCAAACGCACGCACATAGACAGATACAGCGATTGAAAAATCCTAGCCCCTTCTATTTTTAAGATATGTATCTCCCTCTCTTCTTACTTCTTTTTTTTCCCTGCTGCTTCAGTTTGTCAAGATATATTTATCAAAATATCTCTTCTCACAGTCTATGATCTTTTCAAATTTGTCCTAATTTTTTACTTCTCTGCTGTAGTGTGTGTTAAAAATACACCACAACCTCAACTCTCTCACATCGAAATCGTCCTGGGAATTTCCAGACGTATTTACAACACAAACACTGCTCGCCCCGTCGACATTTAGCCACTTAGCCGGCGCTCACCTTCCTATCCGGAACCATCGTTCGCCTTAACCGCTCGCCTCGAGCTTATCCTCTCCATCAATTAGGCTTACTCCAAACAAGATCAAAGAGTCCCCACTCTTCCCGCCATGTCTTGCCCTTAGCTTAGGGTGTTTGTACACCAGGCGAGGTGTCCTGAAACCGGAGATGGCATCAATGCCGACTTGGATGCTCATGCTTCCTCTACATGTGATTATTCAACCTTATAGGCAGGCGTAGACCCATTGGTCTAAATGTATTTTGAAGAATTTCCAGTGATACTTGTACAATATATCTACATAAAATTAATGGTTCTCGACTGCCTGGTGCTCTTGAAAAAAATGTAAAAATTCGTTTGTTCTTACTCATTTCTGTCTAACTAAAAGCTTCGCTGGTGTTTCAGTGCCATCGCCTTCCCTTTCTTGTTGTTGTTGTTGTTCTTCTTCTTCTTTTCCTTCTCCTTCTTCTTAGTGTTCTTCTTCTTAGTCTTCTTCTACTTCTACTTCTTCTTCTTCTTCTTCTTCTTCTTTTTCTTCTTCTTCTTCTTCTTCTTCTTCTCTTTCTTCTTCTGGTGGTGCTGCTGCTGCTGTTGTTGTAGCTCCTTCTAAATTATCGCCCACATCAATAATTATATTGTCAACACTTCTTCTTTTTCATCATATAATGATCATCTTTACCTTCGCCTTTTTCTGCATAAATATATGCGTCCTCGTCATCTTCTTAATCTTACGTTAAATTCAATGTTGTATCTGCCAAACAGCTTTCTTTTTGTGTTACACGCTATTCAAACATTGCTAAACTAGCATTACAACAAATACTTAAGTCATGAAAATAACGTGCGATCTCGCTGTAAAAACTTGGATTCTCTATGAAGAAGAAAAAAAAATATGGCCTATGCTTTAACTAGGAAGGGTAAAAACACATTAGCAGTATCTTGACATCAATCATGAGCTCGTCTTCGCTTGCAGCTTGCAGACAAGCCAATAATGAGCAGCGAGTTAGATTCCCTGATGCGACAGTATCTAGAAAAGGTCCTCTCCTTCTTTTTTAACCAAGCTTTTCTCTACCCTCTCCGCAGAAAAGAGTGACCCTTCTACAGAACTTTATCTCACCCTTCCATCTCCGGTTCGGGACAGGCCGAGAAAATTAGGTTTTGATCACCCCACGTATCGCATCCACACCCCAACCTGACCACCAATGGAATTGAAACTGTGTGAGTGTCCACCATGTATCTCCAAGTATCATCATGACACTGAAGATGGTGCACTTGGGGCCAGCCGTCAGCGGCAGACTTGAGTTGATATTGTTTTTTTTTTCTATATTTTTAAAATCAATTTCCCGATTCTTTTTATTGCCTAGGACCATGATTGGAGGGTGAAAAAGAAAATGTCATTGCAGATGGTAGGGTAAGATTGGAAGAATAAGGTGGCAAGAGAATGAAAAATTGTTGGTTTATAGTGAGTGTTTTTAGGGGGGGGTGTGGCAATTTAGGTTTATCTTTTGATTTGGACTTTGATTATTGTTTATTTTTCATTTTTTTAAATGTCGGGATTTAAGGCAATTCTTTTAGCTGTTCGTCGAGGAAAAAGCCTAAGTACCCTTCACTTAAAATCCGAAAGCTGTACAACAATTTCGTTTTTAATGATCAGAGGTTCTGTCTATTTTATAAGTTCTTGAAGCCCATTATTAATTCTTTTGTTTTTGAGACATTTAAGGTGCAATAGTTTTCGTTAAACCAGGAAAAATCTATTTATTTCTTATTCGTGTTATTGTTTTTCTGCTTCATTAGTGATTCATCCTGGTAAGGTAATTTGCAAATTTGTGCAGACTGTGCTGTGTCAGAGTAAGAGCTTATGCAGATTTTTTATTGTGTTGATCGTAAACAAAACTACTGAGGCCAGAAAAACTCTGTAAGGCTCCTTTGTTAATTGCTGATCTATCTTTAATTTCTTACTAGGACTTAAACGGATTGCGATCTTTGTGTTAGGAAATTTAGAATCTATGCTATTAAACTTTAAAAAAAATTGATTTTAATTTGTCAATAACGAGATTTCAAATTTTTGAAGGCAAATTCAAAGAAAATAATCATAGAGTAATTTTTTTGGTTTGTCTAAAAGCTTGTCAAATCAAAATAAAAGTACTAAGCTTGTTATGTGTATCAAGCCTCGTGATACGTTTCTCTAAGCATTTCATTAAAATATATTATATTGCTATGCATCATCCATTTTAACATTTTGTTTTGTTTCGGCTTTTGAATAATTTTTTATGGAAATTGATTCAAGAATAAAGACATTTTAAATAGATAATTAAGTAACAACCACGGAGCGAACTGCACTAGGTTCTAGTCATTTTGTCATAAAGAGACAAAAATGGTGGTTCACATTCAGTTGAAAGTTTTTGATTATAATAATCTGAAATTAAGCCAAAAAAATATAACCATCTTAAAGACAAACTGATATTTTTTCTCTTGTAAATATCTCTACAACCACTTCTTTCATGAGCAATGTTTATTATAATATTTGCACAAAGTTTTCGAATCCAGATTAACAAAACAATACCAGTCTATATTTTCTTGATATTTGAAGGCATAATTTGCCAGTATCTATAACTATTAGAGTTACATAATTCTCCAATGAAAATACCCATGTAATTTGATTACTAAAACAACTGCTTTTCCTTCTGTTTTGAATTTTCAATAACTATTTGTGGGAACATTTTACAAACTCTCCAATGCTCAGTATTCGATCCTCCCCCCCCCCAAAAAAAAAAAAAAAAGCCTGCAACTTTTCATTCCCTTCACGCTGCCCTTAGAACATAGTTTCAATGTGAACCCCTTAGAACAATAATATATTATCGGGTAAGTTATTTGACACCCTGGCTTTTTCAATTTATTGGCTCCTGTTTTCGCTTTTGTCGAAATGTTGTTCACCAATGTCAACAAGACTTAGAATCTACATCTAGTTTTGGTGGACGTGGAAACCTCATTAGCAGGGCTGCTTTTTTATTCATAGAGACGCACAAGGTCCCCGCAATCGACTGCAGTCTTTAAGAAGACAATCTATTGCGAGTAGTCAAGCTGCCACGCTTTAAATCAGGTGCTTGCCAGCCACATCATGTAAGAAGTCTACACAATGTAAACTTGACGATAGCCTACGTAAGTTGCTAGAGATAGGTAAGAAGAGAGTTTCGGAATCGACGGTTGCGAGGATTCGATGCCTCATGCACAACTGATGACTGGCTCGTTTCATTCGGTTTATTGTTTAGGTTATGGATAGGATAAAGTAAAATAAAACACATTGTCAAAAAAAAGTTACATAACTAAAAAGTATTTTCTTTGCACATAAAACTTAGTGATCTTTAATAGTCGATGCCGTCACATGTCGATTAAGGTGCTGGTATCTGTTTACAAATATTTTTTTGAAGAATTTAACAATAATTATCAGAGAGTTACCACTTTTTCGTGAAAAAAATAGAACTATAAAATCATTATGTCGAGAAAGACTCAAATATCGTTTTAGTTTGTTTTTAGATGTTTAATATTGTATATCAATAACCTCTTATTCACTTAAGGACGGAGTGGCCATGCCATTTGACCTCATTTTGAATACTACCTTGGAAAGGCACAAAACTTGCATAAGACAAAAGAAAGAGACATAAGACTAAAAGGCGGATGTAATGATATGCCGTATTGACACTGGCAGATATGCAAGACAAACTATGGCATTAAATGTAAGTAAGAAAGCACAAAAATATTTTCAATTTCTAATTATGTCATAAAAATTACAGAGTTCTTTGGTTTTTTTATACTAATTCTAGGTAATCGAGATGTATTCGATTATTATTTTCAAGGACTTCGTCCAATCCACTTTTTCTATTTTTCATGTACGACCTACATACATTGCAACATGGGAACCTCGTCTGCAATGGCAACAACAATTTACACCGATTTCGAAGACAATGTAACAATAGATTGTGTCTACTCACCGCCTGTGATTTACTTCAAGGTTTTCTCATGAGGGATGTTTTATTGTTGCCTTATCACAGGAGGTTTGTTTGCCAACAAAACAATACAGTTGAGATAGGAACGTCAATAAACAACGGGAAGCTCAAGGCGAGAGATATTCGAGACGCCTTGTCTAGCTTCTTTAACTTGCGCCGAGGCCGCCGAGATACAGGTTTATTTACTGGACAAAAAAAAACTCAAACATGCAACAATGTCTACGTTTAACCTTCTATCTTGGATGGGTGGGCCCCGAAACGATCCAAGTTCCAAAACAATCCCACCCAAATGTAAAAAAAAATTGTTCACAAGTACAAGTAATGATCTCTCTCTTCCAATATTTGGTACTGCCCATCGTTAGAACATGAGAATTTTCAAGACAATTGTGCAGTGGTTCAGGAATACGTTATCAAAACTCCCATATTAAAATTTTCAGTTCTTGGTATTTGTGGATTCGCCTTTTCTTACTGAGCCAAATGCGCTTTGTTTAATCAGAATATCTCAACTAGGTGTGTAGGTGATGAGGTAGAAACGGAGAAAAAAGCTTTTAAAGTTTAGACAAAAGTACAAATTTTGTACTTACAAAAATTACGTTTGAAAATATTTAGTGATTGAATTGATTTAACAGCCGTAGGCATAAATGTTGCAGAAATGGTTGAAGTTTCTTGAAACTCACAGATGACACCCCAACTTTTCCTAAGTGACCTTGACCTGGTTTTTCTGGTGTACCTCTCAATTTTTGACTGGAGGGCCGATCCAAAACTCAGAACATAAATAGATGTCATATTACCTATAATTATTTCATATTAAATTTTGAAAAGGTGGGCGTACTATAAACTGAAATTAGACGGATCAATCTTGTTTACTTTCCGATACTTGGCTGAGACTGTCAGACGAACATAATAAGATTACTCAACTCATTGGCAAGATAAACCCAGAGCATACATAATGGCCAAAGTCATTTAACTGAATAAAATAAGATGCGGACATTTTGCCAACTGTGCTGCTCTGATAGGCATTTTAAAAAATGTTTTTGAAGTCTTCAATTTTCTTGTTCACTTCATTTCATGTTTCCTTTATTTTACAAAATGTAGATTTTTAAATTATATTGCTGATCTCAACATCCTATTGTAAGACTCAGCGCAAAAGAAATAAAGTTTTCCTCGTTTTTTTAAATGAAAAAATAGGAAGCTTTGCACACAACAAGGTTATATTATTAACAAACGAGTGTAAACTAAATGAAACATAATGAAAGCAAGTCGCCACTATCCCACCTTACGTGAATCAATACAGCTTTTTGAAAGGACAAATAAGAAAATGTGTATAATTTTGGGTTTTTATTTTAACAGTCGACATATGATCATGATGAGAAGAATGCGTTGTTGAAAATGTAGATCTAATTTATGAACAGATGGATTGTAAAAATTTGATTGTGTGGCAGATCAGCTATGAAATAAGAGACATTTATACAGAAAACAACCAAAAGGGGCCAGACAAACAGTCAAAAAGACAGACTCACACAAAGACAAATTGATTTATAAATGGTCGTTATCCGACTAAATATAAATAAAAAGGATGGTTTTGACAAACCAAGGTTTGTTTCAGTAGGTTGTCGCTTGAACTTCGAAAGCTAAGGAAGAGAGAGAATGAGTAAGTGATAGACAGAGAGAGAGAGAGAGAGAGTGAGAGAGAGAGGCCAACATCATGAAAAGAATAAACATAGACGTGAAGTTTTTGTCGACGTACCTGTTCGTGAAAAAATAAGTATGCGCAGAAAAATGGAGAAAAAAGGGGAAAAGGGAGGAAAGAAAAACTGCGTGTAAATTATGTGTTACACATAAAAGGCAAAGAGGAAGGTATTTAACGAAAACCTTCATTCTCCCAGTTTCTAGCGTTGGGGCGGCAACACACAAAACATCATCAAGTTGGGCTCTTCAGAAACGCCCGAAGCGCCACTCTCATTGACATTCAGTGATTGTGGCATCCGCAGGGGCAACCGTTATACTGACATATTCCCAAGGCTATCCAACATACATCCCAAAGCAGCAGAACGCCAACATGGCACATATATCACGCCTTTGTTAAAGCAGTAAAACAGCCTAGGGAGAGAAACTTCTCATCTAGATTTTGCTATAAAAATTCACTTTTTTTAAAACCATGGCTCCTTAAAAAGCGATGCTCAGTTGGAAATGAAAGGTTTTATAATCTGAAATTTTTAAGACATAAGATAAAAGTTCTACCTTTTGCCTATTACGCCTAACGCATATTTTTACGCGCTTTGTTCAAACTATCCATTTTTTCCCTTTCTCGTCGCCATCCCCTTTACATTTTTTTTCTGTGATGGTGTGTAGGTGTGTGTCTTTGACTATACGTAGAAGTACTTCTTCCGAAACGGAAAGAAATATTAACATAATAACAAGATTGTAGGATGAAGGGGCAATACACACAAGCTTTACAATGTTTCATAAATAAGAGGCGAATTAATTTGAGCATTTTGTACAGGGTTCAACTTTTTTCTATCAGAGAATCCGGTAATTATAGTTGGGCATAAAAATACCTTACATTACTTTTTAGCTCTCTTCCATCTTTCCCTTTTTTTGTCTAACTTTCTGTCTTTTCATCTTATCTCTCTTTCTCTCTCTCTCTCTCTCTCTGTATCTATCTATCTATCTATCTATCTATCTATCTATCTATCTATCTATCTATCTATCTATCTGTCTGTCTCTTGAATCTCTATTTCGCTATCAATCGGAATACATCCCCAACGTCAATGACCAAATAAAACGAAAAAAATGTAAAAGAACTTGTATAGCTTGTTTTGTCTCTTTTTCGTTTCTGAATTGATTAAAAAAAAAAAACGTGTTTGTATTTTATTTCTCACATGGTCTTTTAAATTTTTTCCTCCTTTAATTTCCCTCTCACTTTCCTGAAGAGAAAAAAAAAGCAATGAAAACAGACTAATTAAAGATGACATAGTCTTCTTTCTTTGACACTTTCGTTGCGGAACATTTTTATTTCATGCAGTATCTGTCAATGGTTTTTCTTTTTAAGTTTTTGTTTTATTTGCGAGTATGAGTTTGAAATTTGTTCTCTGGAGCACCGAATTTAGTGACCATTTTTATCAAAAGCAATCACTGGACTCGCCTCTTTAACTCCTAAAAGAGCGTCGTTGGTGGGGGGGGGGGGGAGTTTCCCCTTCTATTTATCATTCGTTTAATGGTTCTGTTACGTCTGCCTTCAGATACACGAATGGCAAGACAAAATACATTATAAAATTATAACTTGGGTGGTCTCTGTCTGTCTCTCTCTTTCTCCCCTCTTCTCACCCCAATCTAAGTTTATGGTCAAAGGCGCAATCAGAGAAGGACGCTGCAAATAGCCGAACAGGAACAGGGAAGAACTTGGCAGAAATTTACAACTTTTCTTTACATTAAATGCGGTTAGGATGGTAGGGAGGATGTTAAGAGTTTCAACTGGTTTTTTCTTGCAACAGGAGATTTAAATAATTGAGCATAACGTTTATAAAGACTCCTTCCACAAAAGTCGAATTTTTGTGGTGTGCAACCGTCAGCGTGCAAAACAGGAAGCAAACAACACACACACACTATTACACAAAGAGAAGTAAAGATATAGAGACATACAGAGAGCTGTGGGAAAACAAAGCGATGCAGAAACACGTATACAAAAAGATATGAAGGAGAAGGTAACGAATAACAATGTATCAAAATATCTTGCTTTTGTCCAAAAAATTAAATATGAACGATCCTGGTTTACAAAATATTGACTCGATAAATATGTTACATAGATACAAATTTTCGAGAAAAGGGGACTATATTGAACAAACATTTTTGAGAAGTTCGAGAAACAAAAATAAAAACTTTTAAACTTCTGAAACAATGAAACATGACTTATTTTCTCTCTCTCTCTCTCTCTCTCTCTCTCTCTCTCTCTCTCTCCACCAATTTTTCTCAATCTCCCTCTTTGGTTTGTATTCCCTCTTTCCATCACCCGTCCTCCATCTATTATTCTCAGTTTCTCATTCTCCGACAATATCTCTACCTCTAGCTCTCTCTCTCTCTCTCTCTCTCTCTCTCTCTCGCTCTCTCTCGCTCTCTCTCTCTCTTTATCTCTCTCCGTATTTCTCCTATCCCAAATTTTTTCTCTCTTCTTCTCTCTTTCTCGATTTTTTACTAGTTTCTCTCTGATTTACCTTTCACTGTCTACTTTAATCTCATTTTCGTCCTCTCTTTTCTCTAACCCTCTCCCTGTTCTTATCTTTGTCTTACTGTAACTGCTACCTCTCCTTCTTTTACCCCCATTCCCTATCTATCTATCTTCCTACCTACTCATCTACCTACCTACCTTTCTATCTATTTATCTATTAATCTATCTATCTGTATCTATCTATCTATCAATCTATTTATCCATATATCTATCTATCTGTATCTATCTATCTATCAAACTATCTATCTATCTATATATCTACCTATATATCTATCTAGCTATCAACATATCTATCTATATATCTATCTAGCTAGATAGCTAGCTATCTGCCTATCTATCTAGCTATCTATCTATGTACCTCTCTACCAATGTATCTATGTACCTCTCTACCAATGTATCTATCTACCTATCTATCTAGCTAGCTACCTACCTAGTACCTATCTACATCACTAGTGATCTCATTGAAAACCATGTTCCCACTCTTGCCGGCGGGCGCGACTTGTCATTTTGGCCGCCACGGAAAGTGAGCAAATCTAAAGAGCTTCTCTCTCGTTCGACCTTTACAAGAGAAACACCGCGGCGATGTGACGAATTATACAAACTGTTGGAACTACAGATTGGGGCCAATAAAATGCAAAGAAAAATATTTCAAGCGCAATGAAATTTTACTTTAAGTATATCATTTTACTTTACTTAAGTCTATACTAAATTACAATGAGGCAGAGGCACCCCGAATAAGCCTCGTGGATGTCAATAAAAGTTAAGGGGCGCAAGTTTGTTCAAGAGAAATTTTTTCTGCCGAGTTTTTTTCAGTTATGTCATAAAATTATCATCATCATCATCATCATCATCATCATCATCATCATC
>BMAT01005544.1:476322-489126 GCA_019649035.1 Elysia marginata | reverse complement strand
TTGATGTCTAGATTTTACCAAGACTAGATCTAGATCTAGATCTACATCTACATTCAGAGGTGACTACTTCATCCCGAGCATGATCGGGCATTCAAAGAAATTCGGCTAGATTCTAGATCTAGGTCCTGTGAACTATTCTAGATCTCTAGATCTAGATTCTGCATTCTTCTTTTTCTTAAGAATAATTATTTTGTTTCACTCAGACTTGAGTATTTATAAGCACCAAAGTGCATAGATACTAAAACTGTGACTTAGCCTTAGATTTACATTCAGTGTCATGGCCTAGAGTTTTGATGTCTAGATTTTACCAATCTAGATCTACATTCAGCGTCATGGCCATGAGTTCTACACGCCCGACATTGAGAGCTAGGTCTGGACGGAGAGCCAGAGCCACAGGTAGAGAGAGTTTCAGCCACGATCTTGGCAGAATGAACGTTAGGTGTGAGCATTGTGGTGCAAAAAAAAACCTTTTTTAATGGGCCAAAGGCGGTTCCTAAGCTCCGCAATCTGTTTAACAGTAATGCTGCTCCAGGCTGTTTTACAGGAACTCAGAAGGGAAAGGTTGTTCACTTTTTCCCGCAAATATTGCGGGTTCTCCACTTGTATTTATAAATAAGCGTACCTGCTTATTTTGTCTACTCACCTCTCAAAAGTTTACACTACAGTTTAGAAATGTGGGCTTAATGTAAAGCCATCTCAAATGTGCCGTTTTGTTTTATTGATGAGACAAAAGTAATTACAGAATACACCATGGCTCATTGTATTTTCATGTCAAGAGGTTCAATTCTTCATAACGCCCAACGAAAATGCTGAAACAAAACCAAAACATGTGAGTCTTACTTTTAATGAACATAGTTGTACTTTAGGCTGTTGATTTGCAAAGGAAGTTCCCTCCTTTTGCTTGATCACTTGATCATTTACTATTTAAGGATAAAGTTCATGGATTAAACGTCTTTTCTCATACTTAACACCTCCTCCACTTTTTTCCAGATGATGCGAAGCGCTTTAAACGTTTTCGTGAAAATGCTCAATAACTAATTGTTGCTACCGTTTTCCTCTCCTTACCGTTAAAGCATGACATTTAATCACCCAAGTTACACTGTCTGGTCAAGACTGTGGGATTGTGAATGCCAAATCTGCCATGTCCTAAAGTTCCTAAGGCTCAACTCATGAGACGATAAGTTCTTTTTTTTTGTCTTGTGTATGTGTCGAGATTAGTCTGTGTACGTGCATGTTTTATGTGATTTCAGTGTGCGAACTCGCCCCAACTGCGATATTAACTGTTCCGCAAAAAGGTTCTTTAAGCTTCTTCTAATGCAGATGAATTGGTGCCGATATGGCTAGGCGAAGAGCTATGGGCGACCCTGGTTGTTTTGATTTCGTGTTCTAGTGGGGCAATTCCACGTGGAAGGGTTCGAAGAAAGTCAGCTCATAACTGAAAATATTTCTTTAGCAGGTCCGGAGATCTTAGAGGAATCAAGCATAAGGAGAGGGCAATTGAGAACAAGAGATAGAAGTAATGGACAGAGTTTAATAATTGGAGGGATATGGGTCCGGCGAGAGAGGAGGCAGATAAGAATAAACGCTAGTGAGACATACAGACATGTATACATGCAGAAAGTTTTATATATACAAAATGAATAGATTCATTTTTGTCGAATGTATGTATCACAATTTAATTTTTAAAGTCAAACGGCTTTGAGTATATATATTAGGCTTCTTGGTCCAAAACAGTGCTTTATAGCTTTTGGGGTCATCTTTCTTTTAGCTCTTTTGGTCTATAGAACTACAAAGCAATTTGAGATTCATAGTTTTTCTGTCTAGGAATTATTTTTGAAACTCACAAGGGATATCACTAGAAGCTCGTGTAAAACATGAGGGCAGACATAATTTAATTAGTAAAAAGTAAACTGTTCACATTCACATGTTCATAGGTAACATTCAGCTTCTCAGTCCTAATACAGCGGCGGCTTGTTTGTTTCTTTTTTATAAAGAAAAACGTTTCCACTTCTTTAGACCTCGAATTTTTTTTCTCAAGAAATATATGAAGGGTGTTTTGATATGATTTAAAAGATATGGTTGAGAGTTTCCTGAGACAGATGATATTATAAATCTCCGCCAATTGCCTTTTGCGTTGAGATGACAGCCAATTTATAAAAATGGTTATGTTGCAAGGGAAGTTTTGGAGAGGTGAGCTAAGCAAATGGGTAGAATTTTTAACCATGTACATGTATTTTCTAGACGGCGCAGCAGAGTGGTGAAAACACGAGTGAGTTTGCACTGCCTGACAATACTATTGTCTTGAGTAAAGAGGCAGTAATGTTATTAAGCTTATTGATGTGTGAACTGGTTTCTTTTCTTTACGTGATCATCATCATTTTGCTCGATGGAGGATTGTATAGGCTTCATCAGAGTTTGACGGATTGATATACGAGTGCTTAGAAGTACCGCGATCGAGGCAAACTAAGAACTGGGTATTGCCACATTTTCCACAGATATTAAGAGAATTTGCACGTTGATGCAGGTGTAAACATCTCAAATCACGAAATTTTCAACCAATTACTTTAGAGCATTGCCAATAGGTTACTAGAAAGGCTTTACCTGATGCCAAGATAATACAGTCTTATTGTGTGTAACAATGCCAATTTCTTTCATATTTCTTACCTTTTTTCGTAGCATTATGATATACTTTTATCAGGATAAGTGAATGTGCGTAGTCTGTTTAGATACTACAATACACCATGTACTAAAACGTTTAATAGTTGTGTTGGGTTGCCCTTACAACGCGTACCCATCTGCAATTAAAAGAATAAATGGGGTAGTGAGACAAATCTTCTACTCAGCCTTTTATCATTTGACCCATTACTACTATCCTTTTGAACAGATCGACTGAAGTTTACACTTTTAATTTTATTTGAGACTTAACAGGTCGCAAGACACTTTTTTTCTTTTCGGATTGGCCTTTAATTACAATAGATATTTAACTATAGCAGTGGATTAGAGCTTGCTGTCTTTTTATTCATACCATATCATTCTCCTGCCTTTAAACGCAACAACCCGACTCATCACCGCACATTGGTAGCAATATCTTCATTCCATTGTTTTGAAACGCCGTGACAATTATAATTTTCTTATACTAGGCACCCTATGGCACAATAGTAAAAAAAAACTTCAGGTCTTGAAGATTAAATCCAACCGGAATGATTGTTAGACTGTATGAACTGCTGCGTGTAACAAATCTATTGAACTAATTTTATTGGTTGCCAGGAAATTAAGAAATTCAATACAAAACCAATGTTAATAAATTTTTGTTTCAAGGGCTCCAAATCATGTTTAAAAAAAAGATTGAATGTACACTAGATCATCCATTGATGACAAATGACTGCAAACCTTACAAATGTATTATACAATGTAAATCATATAGTTCAACATCACTCAAAGTTTAAAACAATATCTTTAGTTGCTGATCTTTGACATTTTCAATGAATTGAAATTTTCTAAAGAAGTTATAGAAAATATAACTCTTTAGGATTAGTAGGAAATAAAGTTTTTTTTAAATAAAATATAAAAAGTCCTAAAATTTTTTAACGTCTTCACTAAAGCGTTCAAGAGCATCAGAATTCAGATACGCAAAATTTGGAAGTCTGTTTTTCTGTATTTAAATTTTACAAATGTGTAGAGCATCTGACCCAAATCCAAACTCGTCATGCATTGGGATTAAATGTGAATTTTTTTTCACCTCCAGTTTGATATGGAGGAGATAGTAAGTCTCAGTCTGTTGAAAGAGTGTATTTTATCTTAGCTATAATTGCTGATGTAACGTTTAACTGAGCATTGCATTATCTAGTTGACAAGCGCCGTATGAGTTAATTATTGTGATTAGTAAACCATTATCGAGTTATTATTTTAAGCTTAAACTTGCTCACACCGCATTTTTCAACAATTTGAATCTGCACAATGGGGGAAGAAGGATAGTTCCTTCAGTTAGTTAGTTAACTACAAAACGCCTCGTTCTCCTCGCGTTTACGGTTTAGCAAAATCGGTTTTAAACTTCCGTGTGGCTTGTCTAGAAAAACATGAATAAATTCAGTGTAAAATGTAAACACCGCTCACAGTGTCATTGTTTCAAGCGGCTATAAAAATGCTCACTGCAGCGAAAAGTTCAATTATAATTATGTCCATCAAAGAAATGGATTTAATGTAGTGGACGAGTAATAAAGGGCATGATGTTATTGTAACTTGAAGGTTTGAATGCCGACTGAGCCAAGGAATCATTTGACAATAGTTAGAATTTTTCCACAGCTATCGGTTCAAAGATATTTAATGGAGAGACAGATACACAGACAGATGTTAAAGCAGACATAAGACAAGTAACGAAGAAACCAAGAAAAACAAAATGCATGCAATGCCGATTTGAAGAATCTCAAGATGACGGAAGAAGAGACGAACAGAGGACAAGAGACATGGAGGCAAGCAGATAATCATAGTGGGAGAGATGGAGAGAGAGGGTTGGGGAAAGATAAATAAACAGAGAGACAATTAAAGACGTGTACAGATAGAGAGAAGCGATAGACTTTAAAAGCTGCAGAATGAGAAAAATATCGGACAGTAGTACTACAACGACGACTTTGCTGCGGGCTACGGTTGCTCAAACTCTTATTACCGATACTCCATAAAAAATTAATAAAATTATACCAAAACATTGAATTATCAAGTCTTCTTTTTCTGCTGATTGTCTGTTGCTGGCATGCTATGGAAATAATTTATACTTAAGTAGGCAATCTGAGCTTCGATGTGCAGTTTTTCTTTAATCTCAGTCCTAATTGAATGGGTTTTTGCACCAATAAGAATCGTAGAATTGGTTCGATACATGTATCAATCATGTCTTCCCAGAGAATCTGAATTATGTAGCAACAATTTTAAAAGAAAAAGATTTGAGGTTACTACCGTAAATTTAGGTAGACTTGCACAGCGGCAGTAGGTGCCAGCGTAACTGTGTAAACTATCGTTAAAAAACTAAAGATTACTATGTTCACGAAGGAGGTAGGCGATGCCTACCAAGAAGGCCAACTTAAAGAAAAATGTTTTTCTTTTCCCAAAATATGTTTTTTTTTTATTTCAAAAAAACTATTTCTATTATGAATAAAACTATGTCAAACATTTTTTAAAGGCTGAAACCGCTCGGTTTGCAAAGTCAGCTAACTCCAGCTGGTGGCCATTAGGCCTGCCGAATTCGCCAGTTCGCCACCAAAGACGGCAGATCATGCCACTTTGACTCGGCACAGCGGGACCAAATACCCATGGAAGCTTCTCATTTCCCAGCCTCCTTGCCACGCTAGACTGCTGTTTGCATTGCTCAAAACAGCGGAACAAATTTGCCTGAAGTGCGAAAAATCTGAAAGAATGAATTGACGGGGCGATTTAGTGAATGGACAAGAAATCTGTGTTGGCGCGGGCCGATTGCCGTCCTTTTTTTTATACCGCTCTTTTGTTGTGTGATTATAAAAACTTGACTGGCGGCAAGGACAGTCAAGAATCTGTCGTAAGAGAACATGTAACCCAGGGCACGCTAAATCCGGCCTCCTTAAATCTTACATTATATATTATTGCTTGCAATTACCCTTTTCCGAAGATTTTAGCCAGATAATGAAACGTAATAACATACCAATACAAAATCATGAATTTTTTTAATGTATTCATGCTCATAACTTCAACTCACTTTTTAAATTAACCTTATCATGTTTACAAATGAGAAAAAAAGCAAGCTAACAACAGCACCCATAACATAAGCCAGCGCGCAAGAGTCCCCCACTAATCACAAAAAATGTCTGGCAACGATGAACGCCATCCAACAAACTGGACAAGACCTTCTTTAGCCACCTAAACGAGTGTCCAGGCACGCCTCTCCACTTCATCCTTGACTAAGAAACTTAACAGTCCAAGCTAGACGAAAGTCAACAAACTTAACTCAATCCACCCGAGGTGTTTACCTTGTCGGGTGGACAAGGAGGAAGGGTGGGCCTCTGGCTGACTCCATCATGGGTGACCACTGAATAGATGGATGGATGGGTGAATGGATAACACGAGGAGGCCTACCCTGCGAGATTGCTGTGAATGAACTGAAAGCAAAATTTTCTGGAGCCTCTCTGTTAATGTTATGAGTTTCCTCAAGCAGCGCTAGATTTTCTTGTCTTGGGCAGCGAGTCAGCCTTACCTCGAGCCCATCATGTGTAACCGAGTATGTATTCGATTGAATTCGATTCCCAATAGTGCATTGCAAAATCTTTAATAGCATTTGTGGTTAGAAGTGAAAAATAGAAAGCAAACTTTAATCAGGGAAGTACAACTTTCAGCATAAAGAAAACATGGCCTATTTAAAGGGGGAAATGCGAATAAATGGAAGTATCGTGAGCTGACTTCGCTTACGCTGGTTATGGCGTACTGTGACGGAAGTCCGTGAGTTTGTAATGAAACATTTCGACGTCACGCTCTGAAATGAATCACACGTCCCAAAAACCAATACATCTGTATGAAGAAGTGTAACCGGATACTTCTTGTGTAACAAAAGAGATTCAATCATTACAATTCTTTGTACACCAGACCACAGCAAGATCAATGAATACTATATCTGAGCTTGAATGGAACCTTTGCCACAACCTGACCCCTTTGTTTTTAATTGTTTCGCCTAATTCCATGAAAGGGAAACGTTGGCTTCAGTTTATAAATTCTCTAAACAGTCTTTCTATTTCGTTCCTTTGAAATGAGATAGGAGGATCTCTTTGATAATCAGTTATTCCAAAGTTAAAAAGGGTTACGTGAAACGAACCAGAGTGTAGACTGCATGGTTAGTGATCCTGAATTTTAGTCATGGTGTATAACTAAACCCTTGGCATCGTATAATCAATCGGGGGATTCGAATCTCAAACCAATTTCTTACTCGATATTGGGCGACATTGTATGATCCGAGACATTATTAGTTGATGTTATGGTAGAAAATAAAAGGTTTTAGCTCTCTGACCAAAAGTGTTTCTTGTGAATGCTTTTAGAGAGCTGCTGAGCTTTTTCAATCCTACCGGCTGAAGGTGTCAGTTTAGACAGGCTCCTAACTGTAAATAGTATTTTATACAGCACCCTATATAAAGAAAAATATTATCTTGAAAGAAATATTCCTGGAGACTATATTGAAAAATTTTTATCACATAAAAAAAAGGATTTTTAATTAATGAGAGAAATACGCTTCTATTCTAAATTATCTGTTGAAAGAACCAAGTGGAAATTTTTATGGGTATTGAGGTTGATTAAGTTGGCCTTTATGCAGATTTGTACCTTTGCTACAATATTATCATGTTGAAAAACTCTAAGATTGTGTGCACATGTGGATATTAAATATATTTTGGGTCATAGATTTAAAATCTGTATTTTTTTCTTGTTTATCAAATTGGATGATACAGTTATCGTTTCTTACTCTGTCTGATATGATAGTATACAAATATAATTTTGCAAAGTAATAAAGCGAAACCCATGAAAGAAAAAGGGCTTATATTTCAGACAGCGGTTCGCATTACAGTAGCCTAAATGATTAGAACTCTCTGTAACGGCGGAATACATTAGTCATTTCCCAATTATTAAGACGAAGAAGAAAAACTTCCTGCGCATCAAAGTTGTGTAAATTATGCATAGCTATGACAAGAATTAGAAAGAAAGATTTTTCTACATTTTTAAACTTCTGTGAACCGTTTTGCTCCCTTATTTAATCTCAAAGGGTCTTTTTAAAAAGTGCCAATGAAGTGTTCTCTAGATTGTAAGATTATCAAAAGATGCCATTTAATGTCTGAATTTCAAATTTCATATCTATAACAAGTCTAATTATCACACTAAATTCAATAAATTCTTCAATTTCCAAAGACATACATATTTGAATATTTTTTCTTTTCCTTTCAAGATCTTTAAGTAAGTGAGACACCTAACTGTGGTGTAACAGACAGCAACATTTCTGTACCAGACACCTCTAAGTCTAATGAAAAGAATTCTATTGAGTAATATCTCTAAAAATTCTAGCTACACTTGTTTCCATTATAGTCAATAAAAACAGTCCCAAGACAAACTGACAGAATGATATTTTTTAAAGTATGAATGCTCCCAGCGTTACTATAATTGCATTTTGTGCAAGTAAAGTAAAGAGCGTTTAATATAGCGCCTTATCCATTAAAATGCTCCAAGCGTTTTACATGGGTTCACTGGACTGGTTATTACTAATGAAAATGCCTTATGAGCTCCTAGATCAGCAGCAACTTAAAGCGCAGAACTCTAGCATATTGCCAGATTTTTCACTGCCTGTAGTCGGGCACTCCTTTAACCATGAGTGAGGCGAAGAAATGTGTGTACATACCCTATCACAAGGACTAAACGTCGAACTACCGGCGCATGGATCGAACCCCAGACCTATAGGTCCGAAAGCCGAGCGTCTACCACTAGACCATTCACGACGCCACACCGATTATCAAAATTACATACCCAGCTACCCGTCCTTTTATTTTCAAGCTACCTGCAAATAATTGACGCTTTTTTTTCCCTAAAAGTTCCTGTAATATCATCATCTTTTGAACACGCCTATAATCTCTATACTAAGACTACCTGATGGAAATCTGTTAACAAATAGTTCATAAATCAATTTTCACAGAGATACGAGGAAGACCGGGAAAAAAAGGATGGGCAGCACACAGATTCTTGCATCGGACTGTACAACAGTCTCTCTTCATGGCATTTTATTCTAGGGGAAAACTGACCGTATGTGTTTCTAGCAATGCCTAAAGTTTATACCCCACAAGTGTACTTTCAAAGCTTTTTAAGTCAGTTACTTTATGGTGGGGGAGTTTCCTGGGCCATTTTAAACATGGTTGCCTTACACCGCCCAGAACACACACACAAAAAGTTCTCTTTCTAAAGCCACATTAAGAGCCTTTTTCTAAAACGAAAGTAAGACTGTTGAGTCTTAGCACTATAGTCTCATGTTATTAAGATGCTGGAAGATAGACTACCATCTAGATAGCTATCAATACTTTAACCCCCGCTGTCGCGTCTGCTAAGTCCGAAAGTAATGCAATGCCATTACTCGGGACGTCGGATCCCCAAATGCTATCGAGCAAGTATTTGTGAATCGTTACTGTCATTCGCAAAGGATGAAAGTAGTGGAGGCGCTGGGACGTGACGACCTGAAGTTCACATTGGCCTGGGGTATCCGTGTCTGTGACAGTTCCGGGCACTCAGGCTAAGAAAACATAGGAGCAAAATTAAAAATAACACTCATCTGGTACTAGGTGGAAAATGGGGGGAGGGGGGGTCATTTTTTGGTTCTTATGTGGTTCTAAATAAATTGTTTTTTTTATATGTTAAATTCCAAGTGGTTCAGGATTTTTATCCATAATTATGATGTTTACAAAAGGCTAACTTCAACGGCACCACCTTCTTTATGTTCCTGGTATTTACTTAAGCATTGGACAAACTCTTGTTGCTGACGATATCGTACTTTCAAAAAATATGATCAGGAATATATATCAAATTTTAATGCAAAGAGAATTTCTAAAAAAAAATGTTATTAAATAAAGATCTCGCCTTAAAATAGCATTCTATATAACTTTAAAATTTTAAAAAATGCGCTTTACTGCTAATGAACAGCGGCATGCGTCCATTGTATTTATTTGAAAATATATCATAAGCAATATTATAATGACAAAAAAGCCCACTGGTTCCTAATTCCGCTGCAGGAGCTGAAGGCCACTTTCTCATTTTAATCGAAATCTGTCTGCACAGCTCAAATTAAACATACTTTTTCACGACTAGTCTTAAAAGAACATTGTTAACAAAACCAGTTAGGGTATATAAGAGTGGAGTCGGGCTTATCCCATTGACATTTCTAACTACTTAAAAGACCTAAGAATTTTCCAAAAATTTAACTACTAAATCCAGGCAAAGTAAATTAGTGCTTTTGAATTGCTTTTGCACAGAGTTTTCTTTTAGTTCCTCGTCTCCTAAGTCCCCTAATCGCCACCATGCTGTGTTGGGGGCGGCAGACTGATCTACTGACAAATAAACTCCTAGCCTAGACACGCGCGCCATCAATAGACCGTCTTCAACTTCTTCAAGGGTGTATTATCCAGGGTGCCTCTCCCATGATCTCCCCCCGAGGCAGGTTTTCTAGATCTTCCAAGTCTCTGAAGTTTGTCTGTCATTACCGCGCTTGTATTGACCATGTCAAGCTAGAGATGGCAAGTCGAACCCTCCTACTTCCTTATAACAATAAATTAGTTCGGTGAATAACAGATGGAGAACAAAGAGAGCTCTTGATTTTTAACCCTACTTTTTTCTCTCTCGTTCAGAGCGATACACCTTCCCAGTCTGTTTGCCTTTGGCGTGACGTCGAAGTCGTCGATCATTAGGGCCTAGCAATAACTTGTGACAGTCAAATAATGGACTTTGATGCCACTCGATATATAACTATAATAATTAGCCTTTGTTCTATCTTAAAAATCGTGGTTGTGAAAAACGTCCAGGTTGTGCGTTTTATTGGGGAGGGGGAGCGGGGAGTCTTCGAAGAACCATGTTTTCTTTTTAACCACAGCAAAAAAAAAACTAATATGAAATCTGTAGATACAAACGTTTGCTAATAATCTTTACAAGATCCAAGTACATGTTCTTGCATTTTTTTAAATAATGAAAACTGGATTCGTGAAAAGTGGTTTTATAAAGGTTTGCAACTTGCAAACAGTAAGTTAACATAAACCCCATACATGCATGTGTTGACTATGCGACTATTACTACGATATTTCTCACCCGGCCTTAGCCTACAGGGAGGCGTAACGCTTAAATAATTAATATTCATGGTTTTCGTCTTTCCTTTCATTGTTTCTCATAATAAATTGTTTTTAACCCACGAAGTGTCGGCCGGCCGATGAAATCGGCCTATAAAACGGGAATTTTTTTTTAGCACTAAATTGCTAATGGAAATTATGACGCAAAAATTAATATGTGACACTTCTAGGGTCTATTCTCTAATAAAGGCCTCTAAGAATCAGAAGATATTATTCCATTTTCTGAGGTACATTATTAACCTTTTCCAGCCTAAAAGACGAGCTGAAACGGTAAAGCATCACCAGAACCATTGATGTTGGTGTTTTTTTTAAAATCCCAAATCAGTCTTTGCATACCTCGAGCAGGAGTTCGACTTAACGATCACTAAAAAATTAAGATAAAAATTTAAAAAAAAGAGAAAAACATCTTGTTTTAACAAAAAGACAATATCTAAAACCTTCTTTATCTTTGGGTTAATAAACAAAATAAGTCACTTTTAACATTGTAAACCGGACCAAGATGAATGCTGTTTTTTTTTTTGGAAGAGAAATAGTTATAGTTTTATTTAACTTATACAAAAAACAAATGAAAATTTACCAGGCTTCTTCAAAGCTCCTGTTAAAAGCCCAGCTAAAATTGACCTCAGGTCATCATATCACCACAACTAAAAACAGGTGGAAAGGGTAGCGTGACCTTTTTCTCTTTTAACATGAATCATTTTGGCTATTCTTCCGAGCTTAGAAAACCAAAAATAAGTTCAACTTGCTCAATATTTTGATGATCTCGGATGCGCGAGTTAATCTATCCGCAAAATTTCTCTATTCTATGGTTCAGTCTATTCTTGGCAACGTTCAACAAACTTAAATTGATTGTATACGTACTTATTGAACAATCAATGATTGTCAACCCTTTTTCTTTCAAGAGATAATAAATCTAATCTTGACGGACATTACACAAAATTTTATTTTAACATGAGTCTCTGCCTTTTGTTTTCATACTTAAAATCGGTCATGTAGTTAATTTTGTGCCGGTACAGTTTCGAGGTAAAATGAGAAATTGAAAAGATATCTTTTTAAATTCATGGCGCTATATTAAACCGTTTCAAATGAATTTCCTCCAAATTCATGAGAGGATTGTTATTTTTAATTAGCAAAATAACGTCAACTTTTACATTTCAAAGTTTCAAAAAGGTAATTTTACATTACCTGGTACCGAGTTTATTCTTTTCTTCCTATAGGTTTGAAAATTAAAAAAAAAAATACCCAATGATAAAGCATGTACCTGGGCTGCTTGAAAAGGAAAACAGATCACGCACACGAAAACATGCCAAAACCTGTTTCGGAAAAGTCTACGGTTATAAACGGGCGAGCCAATTTTTTGTAGACATGCATTGAGCTCACTATCATTTTCAGTCTTTCCCATTTTTTTAAAGAAATCTTTTTCAATTGTATTCGTCCTGTTTGCTCCTGTGACAGAAGCAGAACGTGTCACGCAGGGGTACGGGTTTTACCGCTTTTTTCCATGTTCGCGACGGTGCGCAAACCGTTTCTCAATATCCTCTCATTTAGTGAACGCCTCGCGCTATTCTTTGGTTTTGTTGACCAAGGTTATACCATCTCTGGATCTCTATTGTGACGCCGACATCTATTGTTGCATTGTTATCCTACCTGAGATTCTGACTCGGTGACACCCCGGGCTCTCTGTAGACCTGAGGACACGATGGCAAACACCCTGACACTAGAAGTCGAAATTATCTCTTGTCTTTTGTCTGGTACCGTCATACCCACACGTACCCGATGTGAGGTCAGGAGATTGTCTAGTGAATTATGTACTCGTAAATTCATGGATCAGAGAGAGATAGAGCAGTAAAAAGAAAAGGCAGAAGTAGATGTACTACTACTGCCACTCTTACTAATACGACTACTACTACTACTACTACTACTACTACTACTACTA
>BMAT01005544.1:439665-461444 GCA_019649035.1 Elysia marginata | reverse complement strand
GTGTTTCATCAAAATTATCTCTCTAAACCTTTGAAAACATAAAATTATGACAAATAAACCTGCAAAAAGCTTGTGTTTTAGTTCTAATGCAATCGTTTATTAATATCACTTTTGTAGTGAATGTTTTGTCCGAAGAGTTACATTATATTCCCATTGTTGAAAATTAAACTAATCGAAAACTTTCATACTTTTAAGGTCTAGTGTGATCTTTAGCTAATTTTGTTGAAATTTTAATAGAACCTGTAACATATTATGGAAATTTTAAACTTTTCAGTATTGGGTTTCCATAAACACAGCATGTCACGGTACATTTTGCTTCTGCAATAAAATAAACTGAGTGAAACTCATAAAAACTTTTGAAGTTTTTCAATAACGGGTAGCCTAAAACATCCAACCACAAATATCCCATAAAATATACAAACCTTTAGAATTATAAACTTCTATCGGAGTGAATCGTTATGTACTCAATACGTAGGGAGCTGTAACTATAACGGTTTTTACCCTTCCAAGGGTAAAATTTTTATCTTTTTATTTCACATTAATTAAAATAGATAATTTCGCTATACCATAGACACTATTTTAAGTGCTTTGAGGGAGTTTAATTTTTTCACCTTAATGTCCATATTTCATAGACCAACTTTTGGGAATTCCTCATAATTATGTCAACCACACCCTTTTTTCGTGGGCGCTTGACCAAGTCAAATGAAAACACTATCACAACCGTTCAACCACTTCGTCGCCGATACTTAACCTAAGTACGGTATACGCGTAATGTGAAAGGACCGTCTGCTCTAATTTCAGCTTTGACAATTCATGGTTTCTTTTTATTATAATATTTTTCATAAGATTGTGATCTTTCCAAACTGATACCTTTGTCTTTAGAAAAAATATGGAATGAAGATTTAGTACAGCACATGTAAAGTGCTTTCTGTTTCAAGACAAATGGGTCTCAGCCTAGGTATAGGTTGAAATATAGACAGGTCTATAGATTTCAAGTCATTCATGTGTTGTGTACCTTGCCTGAACTTAGTTTTAAATTTTGACACATTAGACACCCATCACAAGAAAGGCAGTTACAGCCTATAAGATACTTAGGTTTGAGACAAATAATAATAATAATAACAATAATAATAATAATGATAATAATAATAGATCTGTCAGGATGAAACCATGATTAACACATTTAAAGTATAACTAGATCGAAGATCGCCCTGTAGACAAATATCACTCATTCATTTTTTTTCAGTTGATCATGTAGTAAAAAGTACAATGTACATTCAATAAAGCTTTGAGACGAGTAATTACGACTCGTCCTGTAATGAACTATACACACCCATAACAGTACGTGCAAGACACGAGAACAGAAGACAAAACATTTTACTAAAGTTAATGAGGCTTTTAATAAGCGTGGAGACTAAATATGCAGCAACTTATTTAAAAAAAACACTTTTAAATTTGTTTTCTTTCTTTTGATCAGCTTAAAATTTTTTGTAATGTAATTGGAATGTACATAAATTAAAAATTTTGCATCCTCCGTTAGTCTAATTGCTGTTTGTAAAAAAATAACTGCGTGACAATTTTGAATTGAATTTTTCATACTACAGAGAGAGAGGCAGAGAGACATCAGACAGAGACAGGGAGACAGACAGACAGAGACAGAGAGACATAGACAGACAGACAGACAGACAGTCAGAAACAGAGAGGCAGACAGAGAGACAGACAAAGAGAGAAACAGACAGACAGAAATAGCGAGTAGAAGACTTTTTCCAAATACTAGAGTGGTACGCTTTTTTTCCAATTTCTATCTAATTGGTTTTAAAGCAGACGGGCTATTGGAAAATGTGTTAACCTGGCCATTGTTGTTTATGTAATATTTTCCCATTGAAGTTGTCTACACGATGCATTCAAAGAGATGTGGCAAGCTATCGATTTAAAAGATTTAAAGTTGTTTTATGCTAATCAATTTCAAGCCTGATAAACGAATTTCCGCATCGGTTTGAAAAAAAATTGCCCACTCTAGCTCAAACTATGCATAAAACTTAGGTAAAATCAATTGCTATTCGTGTTTAAATTCCTTTTTCTCCCCCGTTCATTTTTAGGGTTGATAGGGATACGAAAGGGGCGGAGCATAGTAATCATTACACAGGTGGTAGCTGTAACAGTACATCAGCTGTTCCTGTTACTCTGTTCAAAGAGGTTATAAAAAGGAACACGGGTGTGTGTGTGAGTGTGTGTGTATGGCGGGGGAAGAGGGGGGGGGGAAGAAGCAAAGATTCGCTTGGTTGAAACCTACAAGCTAAAAATGAAAAATGTACGCATTTGGTTGTGCGACAGATTATCAAATTGAGTTTCAGACGCGACAAAAACACAAAAAGATATGAAAGTTAATACGTGAGGGAGACAATGAGAGACAGAGAGAGAGAGAGAGAGAGAGAGAGAGAGAGAGAGAGAGAGAGAGTGAGAGAGAGAGAGTGAGAGAAGGTGAGAGATAATTACGAAAACCCACTATTTTGTTTATAGTATACCATTAATTTTTCGAAAAAGATAAAATGATAATATTATTTCCTTTTCTTTTGTTGTTAGTTATGTTTTAAGTTTTGTAAAACAAAACAAAAATCAGATTCCCTTAAATATAAAATATAGTTTAATAATCATCATTAACATCATGATCGTGATCATCATCACCATTTTCATCACGATTGTCATGATCATTATCATCACCATCATGAGCTATATTTCATAATTAACCTCAACGCCAATATCATAATTTTCAAAAGCAATGCTATCATCATATGTGCGGCCAGTCATGACAATAAAATGACTGAAATATTATAAAGGTGTGAAATTAGCAATGACGAGAAGTAGACTTTTTAGTGGAAATGCCCGAAATGTCTGCCTTTAGTTTGATTCGAGCCTTCGACTTGTAGATGCTTCGGTACCCACAGCCTTGCCACTTAACATAGCTTGTACTGTGTCCCCACTGCGCTCTATAAAAAAAGAGTTCCACGGCGAAGGTCCTTGCTAAGCCTCTATAAGCGACTCGTTTACTTGAACGGGAAGATCCAAATCGCACCAAAGGCAACCATTTAAATCCGGAAGCACACCAACGCTTAGCCATAAACAACAAACACAGAGAACAAACGATAACATTTAAGGTATGCTTCATATGAATTATAGATCTAGAGATCAGAATAAATAGTGGAGGCAGCCACTGCGCAATCAAATGATTTATTTATTTTAAAGGTATGAAATTAGCAGTGGAGAGAAGTAGGCTTTTAAGTGGAAATGCCTTTGATATAATTCGAACCTTCGACTTATAGATGCTTTGGCACCCACTGCCTTGCCACTTAGAGAAACATAGCGAGTGGCGACAGGTTACACTTATACATTCTTATTACGCTGAAAATGAAAGAAAGTTGACAATATTGTTTTGAATCAATGTATATTTTATTTCCTTATTTCTATTGTATGGCAAAATACTGAAAATGTGAGGATAATCACAATTTTGACAAAGATGTATGAAAATTGATGCCACCCAACGTAATTTTGTTTTTGTCATTTCATAAAATGTTATCAAATTTACAAAGTGCATAAATGGACATTTGTAATAATTCCATAAATTTGCATCAAATCTCAATACAGCACAGCAATAGTTTATGTACAAAACTCAAGGAGATATTTGTGTGTTGGCATCTGAGAGATTAAAAAAAAACTCATAAGATTGTCGATAAGTCCACAAAATGACTACATACTAAAATCAAAGTTATAATATACCAGATCGATAATAATGATTCGATTTCATTATACTTGTATCAAACAAGATCTCATGCCAAGATAACAAAGATTCGTTTCTCAATCATAGATTTAACGAAAATACGCAGTACTCGTTGCGTACAGAAACGTTATTATGTATCCCTATTGAATGTATCTTGATTTTTTTCTGTTTTGTTATTTTTTTTTCTATACAACAACCTAAGAAACAACAGCGAACAATTTTGATTGTATTATCATCATTATTAATTTGTTATCATTGCTGTCATTGTTGTAGTAGATTGTTATATAATAACAGTTTTTGTAATCCTCATTTTTAATTGTTCACTGTGCTATAATTGCGATACCGGTAACTCAAAAAGATTACTTTTGTTTATTTCTTTTTCCATGTAAAAACCTTAGAGGCAGGGGAGATGGAAATGGCTAGAACATGGTTTACAGAAACATACAAAAGAGTAATGTTCAAAGCTTCAAAGTCTGAAACAAATATGGAATTTGTTTTAAAAGTTTATCCTATTTATAATAAGCACCAACGTCTTGAAACATGATTTGACCCCCCCCCCCCCCTTCTTTTCCATGCAGCGTTTACAAAACAAGCAGATCAACATATGCATGTCACTTCTCTCTCTCTCTCTCTTTCTCTCTCTCTCTATCTCTCTTTCTCACTCTCCCTCTTTTTTCTCTCTATCTTTTTTCTCAATCACAGATCTCCAATTTTTTCCTCTTCATTCCCTTTTCTCCCATTGGATTCATAAAAAATTCCTCCATCAACTATTTTATTATTAGTCATATTTTATGAATTTAAACAATTCAGAAATAGGTATCTGTCCATCTTTCTCTTTGGAAAACATCAAACTGACAATAATGGCGTTTGTTTAAAAAGACAAACAGGGACAAAAATAATTATTATAATTAAAGATTTGTTCATATTTCACAAAGCAGCAAATATCAAAGAAGTTGGGGTATAGATTCGTATAGGCAGCTAAACACAGACTATAAGCTGCCCACCCCCCCTCAAGCAAGAAATTTTACTATGGAATTGTACTAAAATCTTGACATAATCTGCACGCACACTTTATGCTAGGACTCAAAATTGTACTACAATGCGCATGCTTGGTGCACTTCCGTTTGTTTAACAACACTGATAAGATATACTCAAAAGTTACTTCCTTGTTTTAAACCAGCCCGCAGTTAAGGTCCAATCATCAAAGAATGTCTCGAAATATCCTAAACTGGTACTCAAATAAAGATGACTATTTAATTTAAAAACGTAGAGTTCAAACACATCGAACAACCATTACAAACGGAGCCGTGCTTTAACTACAACAGTGATGACAATATGAATCAGCTTTCCGATAGCTCTGGTGTGCGGTGATGGGGGTGGCGGTTTTTATATTTTAATTTTTTTTTTGTTATGTTATTCCTTTGTGGTTTTTAATTTCACGAGACAGGACTTAGCGGACATTAATACTCCGAGCTATTAGTTCTTCGTGAAACTCTACACAAAAATCGATAAGAGGCCTGGCTGCTGGAGACAAGCGAATGTCAACTCATCCTGACGGCCTTCAATACTTCCGGCAGGAGTTGCATATGGCGGGGTCTCGGGAAGAAGCCACCATCTTTGCTGCCAATGTCATAATTCTTATGGCTGCATGTTTCAAACCTTTCATGTCAACACAATAAAAAGGCTTACTGGACTAGAAGAGTTTTCAGACCATGCCTAACGGAAGCTGCAATTAGGATTAAAATTTTTAAGGGTATACCTACTTTTGGCTCTTTGTTTGACAATTTTTTACCACCACTAGCAGAAAGGTGTTCTTAATATTTAAGGAACTTGGACAAGGTAGATCGAAAAAAAAACCTAGGCCTAAACATTCAAGATGGTGGGTTTCCTTCAGTCTATTGGCTGAACTTATGAACTAATTTGATCTTCACCTGATTTTTAGATCTATATCTACATCTAGATATAGACTGGCTTATTGATAATTATAATGATAAAAGTCTTTTGCATTAGTTTCGTTGTGCCAGATTATAGATATAGCACATTTTCAAGCCAGGTATTTTAGTAGATATCTAAATGAACATTCGAGTCATATTCACCTAGTACCATCAGTTTTATTGGAGGGCTATCTTCTGTCCTGAGCCTAATCAGAACCGATCACTGCTTGCAAGTAGGCTTATATGAGTTTGCATTTAACATAGTTCTAATATGCGAGCTCTCTATTAGGAATTTGTTTTGGAAAACAACTTCAATGCCAAAAAATTGATTACAGTATACTCTTGAAAACAAAGAAGTTGTAATACTCAAAAACCTCGACAGATTCTTGGGCTAAAAAGAAGTACCATATGAGAACAGGAGTCCAATAGTAGTTCTAAAGAATCAACCGATACACCATCCGATTTTTATCGAAAATTTTAAAAATTAATATTATGAGCAGTTGTTTTTACGTAGTTCGAAAGCCTAATTAATATTGATATCGATTATTTTTACCACTTCTTTAATTATTTAAGATGTCAGCACCAGTTTGAAGGAAAATCAAAATAATGATACAGGGATACGGAGTTTTTTTAAAAAATCAGTCATACAATCACAATAAAATTATTGGACTATGTCTAAAGTAGCTATGCAGTAACTAACTGTGTCGATTATCTGCTTAATGTAATTCTAAAGTGCGAATACCTTAATTCAGAAATGAATTGTTGTTATAATTATTATTATTATTATTCTCATTATTATTATTCTCTGAGATTTTATCCAGCTGTAATCTCATAGTTCTGTATGTAACAAAAACAAAAAACATACCGATACTAAAATTCAAAGCTCGCTAGTAAGACAAAATTATAGCATACTGCAAACTTACTCTTTCTATAAAGGTTAATGCAATTTCAAGAGCGTGTTTATAAGAGTTGGCTATTGTAAACTATCTTGAAATCGTAGGAACTGTTTCCAGGAAATGCCTTTGCCCCAGCAAAATACATGTAGACAAAAGACCCCCAAAATACAGCTGTAACACAAGTAAACAAACTTAAAGTGTAATAATATGAGTGGTGGTCTTAAAAAAAGGTCTACAACATCTGAAAAGGTTTAAGCCATGTGAAAAAATTCTTCAAAAAATGAAATTACATTTTTGGATCTGTTGCAGAAAAAAAATAAGAGCAGAATTTACTCTTGTTAACCCGTTATTGTATTGTGTCCACCACAGTGGACACGTTTTTACAGGACTACTATAAATTACCCTTTACGAAAATAAATAGTTTTGTTTCACAAGAGCAATCTTGTCAAAACACTTTTTATCTCTGGCAAGCAAGAAGAGCCAACTCTTCCGTTTAAATATTAACTATCTGCATACCATTTGCAAGCTAGATTACTGAAATGAAAACCAATCTTAAACCTCATGGCGTCCACTCAGATGGACGCAAAGTTTCACAAATCATCAGCGTGGGTGCATGGCGTCCACTCTAGGGGACAAACTAACCCCTTCTCAATGACAGTATATGAAAATTTTACTTTATAAGTGAATTATTGATACTAAAATGAACTTCCACAACAAGTTTCATCCACATTCCAACAGTTCTCTGGTCTCATGCAACAAAGGATTGAAAATAGACGAGAAATTATCCCACTTGTATTTTGAGTGCTATTTTCATATGTGATAACAATTAAGACTGATATTTCTGCATCATACATATATCTTTTATAGCTTTGGTATATAGAAAAGGTAGTATTTTTGCCCTCCATTTTCAATGAAAATCATGTGGAAATTACGAAATCTATTTTTTGTCGACCCTTCTCTGTCCTAATTTCAAAGATACTGTTTCTCAGGTAACGCATTTATTAGGGTCGATGTGCAGAAGATCTCTCTGCAACAAAATCTTTTTTAAAAAGTACGCTGTTTGCCCGGGGACATGAGGCCACGAAAATTTAGATCTAAAGTTTTTTTTATTAGAAGTACAGCCTTTCCAACCAACAGCAAATCCTAAAATTGCACTAGGCTTTTTAGCGGTTGAACATTAGTAATATGTTTTTATCTTTTATAACATCCAGTCAGACAAGTATATTCTGGTGCGTCACAGCGTTACACCCTGCGTTAGCTCTGTTTTTTTTTAACAATGTCATCATTACCTCCGTGAAACATCTTACATTCTGTGAAAGTAAATGTTTTTGGCATCTTCTTTGATTCAACTTCTCCTCGAAACTCTTGGTGTCAATATTTACACTTAGAGACCCTACACTTTGGCAATGATCAAATCTAAAAGATTTACACCCTGTGCTGTGTGTGTCTTTGGCTTTGTATTTCATAATACAGTTTGTAAAAATTAAAAACATCATTTCGTATTCCTAATTGTTTATGACTTTAGCATCGTCTTTAACCTAACACAGAGATATAAACTACAAATTGTGTGGATTGTACAAAGGATGAAATTTTAATTGCAGGAAACAAACACGTCATGTAAAAACAACCAGTCGAAATAGTATCGATACGATATGTAAAGTTCAGTATCCAAATCACTGGTGACCAGAAGATATTCAGACTATCTAACACACAAAAAATAAGTTTTTAAATTTGATCCACCCTGAATTCACAATGGTAAAAGATTTCTAAAGCCATGACTCCAGAAGAATAATTATGAACATTGTACATCCATGAAGAATTTAACCAAGAACACGACACTCTCTTAATCATGGTGTAAAAATAAAGAAGGAGAAGAACTGGTTCATAATGTTTGGTAATCTTGCATCATGTGACCAACGTCACCTCCTACTCCGACTGGATTGCCAACCAAGGAGTGGTGGTGCAGGTTGTGGTGCGGATTGTGGTGAGGGTTGGTGTGGTGCGGATGCTGCTGTTGCTGCTGGTGATGATGGTAGACGCCATGTCCTGGGTTGTGATGAGGATGTCCACCTCCCATGCCTCCTCCTCCGCCGCCACCGACCATGTTGCCGCCACCTCCCATCATGCCGTGGGCAGCGGCTGCGGCAGCGGCGGCCATCATGCTTCCGGCGGATACGGAAGCCGCCATGTTGGACGCTTTCTGCAAATCGGCGTAAATGGCGGATGGATGAGGTGGCTGGGCCTGTTGTTGGGGATGTGAAGATGGCGGGGGAGGCGAGTGGGACTCCAGCTTGGTGTGTCCTCCGTGTAGAGAGTCCGGGCTGTGCTCCTCCTTGATATCAGAGGATGGAGAGTGAGGGTCCTGGGATAGGCCTTGTCCGCCCATACCGGGATGATCCCTGGCGGGAAATAAGGCAAAAAGCCCATTAGCAAATTTGTATGAAGTTTTAAAGGAACTAAACTCAATACAGATTTTTTTTCTAAAGTATTTGGCAGGATGATGGTTAGAATAGGAAAAAGGACATGGAGAGAAATGCAAAGAAATATAGCGGGAGAACGGAGTAGGCACGCAAAAAAGAAGGGAAGTTAGAGCAAGGTGAAGTTTGAGGGAAGTGATGCTCAACAAAAAAATGTATCGATATACGAAATCTTAATTATTCAATCTATTGATAACAGTTAACACATTCTAAAGTTGCCATAGTACAAATCCATCGTAATTGACTTTTTTGTCTTAAAAACGCCTTCGTTAGTTATGAAACCTACATGATTAGGATAGGTGGAGTCATAAACACTCGTTCTTTCAGAGGCTTTTACTTTTTATTTCTTTTATAGATGCTCAATTAGTTTAGTCTGACTCCTTTTTGTTGCAGAGAAATAATTATCATATAAGCTGTACTCATGAATGTAGAATACAATATTTACTACTCTTTAAAAGAGACCGATGCTCCTTGTTAGATGTAACCAGAGGTTTGGTGAAAGTAATTCGATCTCTTATCCTATTCGGCCTCAAGGTTTTTAAATCGCTAAGTGGGAATCGTTGTTTTTTTTTTTTACGTTTTTTTTAACATAATGTATGGTTTTATCTCAAATTTATCCTTAAGAATATTTACATTATTTTCCCTTTTGTAGTTAAATGTTATTCAGTCTTGTGTGAACTTTTAGGAGACACCGTCGGAAGATGGACACAGCATGATTGAATGTCTGAGAATGCTAAAGCGCAAAATTTCACACCTCATAGTACATTGGTTTTTGTAATAGTTATAATAGTATGATTCTGTAATGTAGTCTTCTTCCTGAGTTGGCACTAGTCTACATAATATAAGTACAATATAACGCTTTCCCTATCTAATATTTATTGGACCCGGAGGAAGAACCGAGCAAGGTCGTCTGGCGATGGGCGAGGCGAAACCTCAAGGACAGCCCCCTGTTGAACGAGAGTTGATTCGTAGAAACTTATAGTAATCATCCAATTGCCATTTTAAGGAAGACTTTGTTATTGGTTTTACAAAGCTAAAACTTTACTTTCGAAACAAAATGGCATTTGCTAATGTTAGGAATCGATGCTAATTCGAGAGTATAAAGCGTTGTTCACCCAAAGCGTCAAGAACATCCTCATAACTACACGAGGGGCTTCCCACAGCCCTTCAAACTGTCACTCGTTATTAGCACTTAAGCCATGCAGAGTCTGTCCCTCCTTCGGACATCACCACCAGGTTCCAGGTCTAACCCCCCGAAACCCGTCCAGTTAGCACAGCAAGAGTCTGACAGTTTCACCACCGCCCTTGCTATTCAGTCTGAATCAATAGTCGTAATTGAATGAGTGGTAGCTTCCATGGTTGTCAGACTGACTGTCCATCTACAATCTTTTCTTTTAGAATGATTTAACCATCAAAGGTGATTCTGCTTAGCGAGTTTTTGATAAGATGTTGAATAATTTTGAAAATATAAAAGATTACTATCTATTTTGACAGCTTCTGTAATATTGATTCGTTATAAAGTACTGATAATACTTCCAAATGCCCATTTCAAGACACACAATTTTTACTTTGGTTATTAATGGGTTTTAAGAAAGACTTAAACTTCTCTTACAGAGTTTTTTACTAGCCGCAAAAACATGGTGACATCGGCCAAATGTTATAGGTCAATGCTGGATACTACTTTTAGTAACAAACCGATACTAATCTAGTAATATCAGTAAATCTACGAAGATGTGTGAGCAATTTTTCCAATACATTTTCATCAACTAATTTTCAAAATATGGATTCACATAAACCTATCATTCTGTTTCTTTTTTCGGTTGGTTTTTTTTTGTTGTTGTTGGCCCGAAGCATTAACAAAATTTCACTATCATATTATTTTTGAGTCATGTTTTGTTTTAGAAAGGCGGACATTTAGATAGATAGATACATACATACATTGTAACTTACGGCTATCTGATGTACATTGAAAATGTCTTCGTGTTGTAAATGTCTGTAATAGGTCACTGTGCTGTACATGAATTTCCCAACAAGATATTGCAAACCAAATTACTGTCTGAACTTACAAACAAGCATCACTGTAGCATGCTGACAAGATAATTCACTGTCTGTAACTACAAAGTACAAGGTTCTTATTAAATGCCTGAGGTAAAGAAATGTGTCTATAGCGCGAAACTTGTTTAGAGATCTTTTATAATTATAACAAGAAAATTTTCTTGGAATACATGTGAACAGGCAGATAGACATGATAGCTATGCAAGAAAACAAAGAAACAGGGGAGTATTGAGAGTGAGAGAGAGAAGGGGGGGAGGCAGACAAACAGATAAAGGAGGAGACAGCGGCAGTCTTATGTCCCCAGAGATGAGTGCGTATCAGCTGTTGGTGTCTATCAGGAGCACATTTGACAGACAATACTACTATGATGAAGACAACCACAAAGGCCTTTTAATTTGATTGGGGCTAGCTGACTTCATACTGATCAGTTTTTGGGAAATCCAGCTCGAAGAAGTTGAGATTTATAGTATTTTATGACAAACACATAGATGTCAAAAACAACAAAAATTCAAATTATGTATATAGCACTTATACTAGAGTATAGAGTATTAAAATATAACAATTAATTTTTAAGATTCTCATATTACCTTAAGACTCTAAGCATTTCATTTCAGAATTTTGACTAGGTTGAAAGCTTTTCTGTTAAGTTTTCTTTGTACTCATTCGTTGACGATATGCGCATGTGTTGCCATAAATTTGTTAATACTTAATGTTGTAAACTTTTTTTTGTTTAGTTCGTGCGTATTTTTTTTGTTGTTTCAGACCAACCTAGAACAGATGCAAACAAGCTTAAGTGGACCCGAATCGTTTATCGTTTTCAGTTGAGTATAACCTAGGAATCGCTGATACGTACATAACCAATATGTTCTCACTCAGAACATGGGGCTATTCTTCATGGATGTTAAAACAGTGTTGTGATCAAACTGATTCAAAAGATCTGTCTCCCACGGAAGTGATATATGATAATAATATTATAGCAATAAAAGGTAAAATGAAGTTTTATAAAAGTTTTACACCCCTTTACACACACACCCACAACCCTCCCTCAGAATAATATAAGTACTAGGAAACTGATTAACTGTAATTTACAATAGTAGAGAAGTAGTGTTTTGTTTTTTGTTACGAAACTATGAGTATGATATTTAAATAATACTAGGGTGCACTTAGCAATGTACAAAAACTAGTGAAAACTTAAACCTGGACTCATTTATAAGTTCTCTTGTAAAAAAGCTAAACAACCTTGGAATGCAAACAAACTTACAGGCAGTAATGCAATTCTGTGTGGCCTAATAAATAAAATAATATAAACGTAAGTTTACGTATCAGATATCAGATTTGTAGTGCGGGCGTAGGTGTTTGAAAATACACTGTGGGTGAGTAGCAATCGTGGGAAATAACGCGCTTGGTCGTAAACAAACAAATTTGACTCCATCAAATTGTCATTGAAGCCCTGGCTGTTAGGGCGTTAGCGCCTGCCGTTGCCAGGCAACTCTGGCTTCAATATGGCCGACCCGACCGACAGCCTCTTTCAGAAAATGGAGTCAAACAGAGTAAAGAGTGAGATATGGAGAGAAATAATAGGTCAGCTTAACATTGTTCGCCCTGTCCTTGTTAACTGGATAAAATGTTTTAATGATGTATCTGAAGTAGAAAGTTTTTGTTGACGTTATTATTACTGCGATGCTTTCCACTGATAATTGCCATAAAAAGTTAGTTTTCAAAAAGAAAAAAAAAAGAAAAAAACTTGTATAAGAAAAAAAGAGCAAAAGCAGAAGGAAAAAAAAGGATTATGTTCTTAGATTTTCTGAGTTTGGCCTAAGAAGATCTTGTTCCCACCTCTATTGATCAATTATGGCGTGTCTTCGTGTGGTTGTCATGGTCTTGTCGTTAGCTAGAAAGACACGTGAATGAGACTAAAGAGACCACAGTGCGCCTTTAAATAATTTTTCAGGTGTGATCGTTGCCTAAGAAGGATAAAAAAGAGAATAAAATCTACGTTCAGGCGTTTAAAAGAACCACGTTAAAGAAGTCTGGATAGCATGGTTTAATACATTGTATATAATTATACGTCTCGTTGATAAGCTTTGGACGGGTAAAATTAACAAATTAATCCTCTACACACATATAGATCTTAATACACACTGTTTAGAACTTGGAGTAATAACTAATACAATACCTAACTTTATACATAGAAAAATAAAAATTGGACATCATTCTAAACGAGGCTACGTGTGTTTCAATTGCCTGAAAGAAGAAAAGGGGGCAGTGTTAAGGAAGGTAACTTAGGCTATTTCAACTAGCCATAGGGTTTGAATTGTTGTGCATGGTCTCTTTACATACGGTATGAGGCATGTATGTTAGATGCATGACAGTTACGTCTGTGACGAGCGAACCAATAAGGACATAATTGAAATTGCTTAAATCAGATGAGGTCATTTTCCTCTGATTGCAGACCGCCAGGGGAGGTGATGGGGGCGTGAGCCTGCATGTGTTTCTAAAAATTTCCTTCGTCTGGCCCTGACCTGTCCAGAAAGATCTGGGCTGTCTCTGTCTGTCTCTTTTCTATAGCTTTTGATTTTCGGCGTCTCTCATACTTAAGTTTACCTTTTTTCTCTAATTCAAAGTTTTTATTGATTTACTCTTTTCTGTAATTTAAAATGTCGATCTAGTCTTGTTCATGTTTTATTGTCGATCTATCTAATTATTTATCTATCTGCCTGTCTGTTCGTTTATTTATCTGTTCAACTATTATGTATCTATCTATATATCTGTTTGTCTATTTACCTATCTGTCTGTCTAGTTAACTATATATCTATCTATCTATCTATCTATCTATGTACCGACCAGCAAGTGATTTATCTTATGCGTTTTACGCTCTTTTTCCTTCGTGCTTTTTCTTTATCTCTCTCTCCTTCTTGCCTTTATTTCTTCAGTTTTCCTATATTATCCTGTCGTCCTTTGCATACTAGTGTAAATATCTTCCTGTCATGTTTCTCTCTTTCACTCCCCTACTCTCTCTTCCATCTCTCGTCTTCTCTCTCTCTTTTTCTATCTATCTATCTATCTATCTATCTATCTCTCTGTCCCTCTTGTCACAGCATCTTGTCTTCACAACCCTATGCCATACAGAACATGAACTTGCTTTTCCGCATAGGTCTTGTCCTCGGCGAAAAAGTAATTAAGTCTCCCCCGGTATTTGCCACGGTAGGACAGCTTGATAAGTCACTCCAGGTATTACAATGCCAGTCCAACGTATCAAATTTCCTATCAGCGTTCGGTATTCCTGAGCAACACAACGCGGGTGATGATGTCACAGGCCAAGGTCAATTATTGACCATAGATTTTTTTGAAACGCTTTTTCTTTCTTGTAGACAAAATGGTACTATATCATTTCGTTATTAATAAAAAAAAATGCTTGCTGAAACATCGTTCTGTGGGATCATTATGGCTATGGCCTGGAGCTAGGTATTGTTGCAATAGAACTTGGCGGACATAAAGAGAAGGATAGAGATAGAAGAAACGAGAAGATATTGAAGAAAAGCGAAGAGAGAGACAGACGGAGATACAGAGAGAGAGAGGGGGGGGGAGAGAGAGAGAGGTACTAAAAAAGGTAAGTATAACTATAATGCGATAGAGAGCAAACATTGAAGTATAAAGAGACATTTGGAGATAGAATTGAGATTTGTGTGTAAAGACGTAGAGAATTGAGGGAAAATAAAAAAAAAGCAGTGTAAAGAGTGTGTATGAGGAGAAAAGATGAAGAAATTACCTGACTCTCAATTATTTCTGAAATTTCACAGATTTCCCTGGGGCAAATATGATTACACTTGTTTAATATAAAATATGAATAGACTTTTCCTATTCTGATATTCAACTGATGAAAACTGGTATTCTTTTGTTTGATGTTTATCTATCTTCAACTATTTTGCTCTGTTCAATTCAAAAGAGAATCCACAGTGTTGTTGATTCAAAAGAGAAAAAAAAAACGAACATCAATCAATACAAAAATCCTAAGATGCCTGTACTTAAATAATCTGTTTTGGTGCTTTGCACGCTGAATTAGCGATGGCCAAATAAATCTTCGAAGTTCTTTTGTTAAACGATTCAACATCAAATAAATTGTTTAAAATATACAGAAGGGTTGGTTTTTTTCTGATAAAAATAGTCATGACTGATTCCAATGAAATCTGTTCATTAGTGCCATACTAAAACTATTCTCTTTTTGCATAATAAACAGAATCCGCTCGCAGATTCTAGTAGGTCAAAAAGTTTTGTTAAGTATTTTTCTGTCCAGCAAAACGCTTCTCTATTTAAGATCGGACTTTCCTGCAAAACAGACGTAAATGAGCATTGCTTTAGGCTGTGTTTGCTAACACTGCTTGTTGAGCGAGCGAATTCAATAACCAATGGTACATAACCAAAGTCTCACCTGTCTTTGGCTTCCGCTGCCCGGTCTCTTTGCCTGCGGTTTTTGAACCAGTTGCTAACCTGTGTAGTTGTGAGCCCTGTCGCCTCGGCCAGTTCTCGTTTCTCCCTGGGGCTAGGGTAAGGATTGTGGGAATACCATTCTCTGAGCACCGTTCTGGATTTCTCTTTGAAACAGTAACTTGTCTCTTCTCCGTCCCAAATAGTCCTGGGTAACGGGAACTTGCGACGAACGCGATACTTCCCCACGGCACCCAGAGGTCGACCGCGGAGTTTTTCAGCCTCCACGTAGTGCGCTTTGAGCCAAAGAGCTTGCAGTTTTGGGTGGTTATGAGGGGAGAACTGGTTGTTCTCCAGGAGCTTGTACAGCTCCTTGAAGTTGCCACGATGAAACGCTACGACGGCCTTGGCCTTGAGAACACTCTCGTTCTTGTGTAGGTGCTCGCAGGCCGGTAAAGACCACAGGAAGCGGGCGAGGCGGTCGATGTTGCCGCCCTGCTGGAGCACCTCGCAGACGCAGGCCACCTGCTCCTGGGTGAACCCGAACGATGGCAGCATGGAGCCGCCTGAAGGCGATCCTCCCCCGGCTCCAGTTCCACCCCCTCCGCTGGCACCGCCTCCACCCATCAGACCGATAGTGGAGGGCTGGTCATGCAGCATGCTGGGCACCACCCCGGGGTAAGGTCGCACGGAGCTCGCCCCGTTGTCTGGCCGGAAAACTGCGGATAAACGGAGAACGAAAGTTACAACACTATTCAACAACACTGAAAAGGAACCATTTTATGCAAAAAAATTGTTAATAGGAATGAAAATAAAGCACAAAATTATTGTCCTCGCCTGCAAGCAATTGACTTGAAAGAGGGAGTTTGCAAACAGGGTGATAATTTGCGCTCTAATCTCATTCCCAATAGTGCATCCATGAGTAATATTGAAATCTGTACTAATGTGTAAAAATAAATCAGTAATAACTTATTTCTTTATTTCTGATCAAAGAAAAGGTTACTTTATATACAACAGTCATAGAAGTTCAAATGCTTATGAGAGTTGTGAGAGAGGTTCAGAAAAAAATTATCTTAAAACCAACAAAATATTATCATTATAACTCGGTCCATGCCTAATATACATGTATCAGGGAAAATACAAAAGACACACATCACAAAAACTGAAACAGGTTGGAATCCAATAAAATGTTTTAAAAAGTTGATTTGGTATAGTCCACTAAAAACACCTCATAAGCCAGAATAGGTGTATGGTTTTTTAAATTTATCTATAAGCCATGAACATTAAATTTAGAAAAGTATTTTCATATCATACTTATTTTAAAAAATCTTTCAAGTATGGTTTTTACCTTTAGTGTAAAATTTGATTACATTGTGTTGATAACTTTTCCTTAAGGTTAACATTTGTTTACAAAATAGTTTCGATGACTCTAGAGGTCAGAGCAGTTGATTACCAAGAAATAAAGACTGTTGACACAGCTGCAAACGCTGCCTCTTATATAAATCCCAGTCAAAATTTTAAACATATCAAATTTCAATTTCACGATGAGATTCGAAGGAAAAAAACTCTTAAATGTTTTCATTTGGCCTTGATTTGTGATAAAAATCGCCCTTTCTTTTCTAAAGGTAAAGCAATAATTAGGGAAACAAAGAGTCAGGTAGAAGAAAAGTCATAGAGGAAAGGCTGAAAACACCCTTGGGCATAAAATTATATGGTACATATTTTTAAAAAAACAATTCCATGGATTTCGTTTGAATGGATGTGTTTCGTCAATTACACAAATCTTGGCACAAATTGCTTATCATTTTGTTTTCTTTTTTCATTTCAAAAGTATGTTTGCTGTTTATAATAATTGTCTTTTGTCAAGTTCTCTTCATCTCTCTTTCCCTTTCTTCAACTGTCTTACTATGTCTGTGTATCTTTGTCTCTGACTCTCTGTCTGTCTGTCTCTGTCTTTCTCTCTCTGTCTCTGTCTCTCTGTCTCTCTCTCTCTCTCTCTCTCTCTCTCTCTCTCTCAGTCTGTCTTATCATCATTTTGTTCACCTTTCCAATTAGTCAATTGCTATGTACCTTTTCTATGCTACAATATTTTCTTACTCGAATGTTTCGAATTATCAATCTCTCACTCTCTCTCTCTCTCTCTCTCTCTCTCTCTCTCTCTCTCTCTCTTTCTCTATCTATCTATCTATCTATCTCCCCCTTCTTCCCCTTTATCCATCCTTTTTGTGTTCATCTGAATTTTTATTATCTTATGACCCTCTCCCCCATCGTGGCTCTACTTATGCAACCTAGACTCTAGTTTGTCTATCTCCAACCTACTCTGTACCTTTTTTTATCTTTTAACCAAGCCTCCCTTCAAGTGATCCAGCCATAACCCAAGCTGTCAGACACTAAACATCTTCGCATCTCTGTCTTTCTACTATCCACATGTCCTCCTCATTCTTCACACTATCATTCCATGCCATCCTTCTTTCTGTCTGTTCTCATCTAACCCCATCCTCCCTTTCCTCCCCCCCCCCCTTTTTTTGTATTCTACTCTCCTTCGGCCAAGCCTGGGCCTGTTTTCTAGCGGGGTATCAAATTTCTATGGCAACAAACACACGGAGAAGCCATTGATTCCTCGCAGCGTCAGCCCGACATCGTGAAAAACCAGGCAGAGCTAAAACTAACGCTTAGAATGAACAATCCACTATAGACAAGACAAAGAAAGAAACAAAAGATACCAAAAGAACAGAATGAGGAAATAAAGGGTAGGGGTGGTCTTAGTATGAAATACATTGTAGTATTTCCTGTGCTTGTGTTGCCTCAGTGTGTTTCATAAACATATTGTTTAAAGTTCTTCTTTGAATTGAGATCGAGATAATTTTAAACATAAATGTATTTGCTCCTTAGAACAATTTTGGGGAAAAATTTATAGAAACGGCAGAAGAGTAGAGAAACAGTAAGGGCAAAAAAAAAATCACCCTATTATTGATCGAATTATTTATGACCTAAACAAGCAGGTAATATTTTATGTCAAATTTATAATATGCTCCAAAATTGTTAGGCACTCTATCCTTATGTAAAAAGGATAAAAACGACAAATCTATCTATCTATCTTTCTATCTATCTAGCCATCCATCCATCGATCTATCTACCTACCTGTCTATCTATTTTCTTTATCTTTCAATCAGTTTATCTATCTTTTTTTTTTATCTATATCAGTGATTTATGCGTTAGCAATAATGCATTTATCTATCTGTCTATCTACCTTTCTATATATCCATCGATCTACCTACCTGTCTATCTATTTATTTATCTCTTGATCTTTCAATTAATCAATCTATCTCTCTATCTATTTGTCTATCTATCTTTCTATCAATCTATATATTTGCCTGTCTCTCTATCCATTCATCTACCTACCTGTTTATTATACTGTCTATCTATTTTTTTTAATCCAGCCCCAGTTAACTTTTCTAACAGCACTACCCCGTCTCGTTTGATGACATAATGATTTTCTAACGTAAGTTTCATGTTACGCTTATCTCTGTAAATTAGTTTTACTAGAGCAAGGTAAGCATAATTTTCTTTAAAAAAAATAAATAAATTTATAAACAAATACGATGGTGACCTTAATATTAAAGCGCGAGTGTGTGTATATATATTTATTTCAGCGTTTCCCATTACTGGAAGGCAGTGTGTTAACGATAAGGGGTAGCGCTTATCATATTAATGCTCTACTTGTTTTTTACGATCTGTTCGAATTTCTGAAACCCAATAGTTTTAACTTGCTAAGGGCACAAAAGGAAAAGGGTTCTTCAAAAAAGTGTGAATTTTTAAAAATATCATGCGTGATTTGTTTTTTGTTGTTTTTTTTTTTCGTCGTTGTGATGTAATTTATATAAACCTGATCAAGATTATTTTGTCTACTTATCCTAAAAATTCTAAAACACAACTCGTATTCTTAGGAACTCACAAAAAAGTTAAATGCAATAAAGGGCTAAGGAACTATCAAACCAACCTCAGTTCCTGGAAAACAAAGTTACTGGACAAAAATGTACATCGTTAAATGTGCTCTTGTTTACGAGGTACAAAATATAAGTATGTCTTCGGGTTTTCGGAAAGCTTAAAAATAATTAGAAAAAAAACGGATTACAACAGGATAGATCTGAGAATTTCAATGTATATAAGGCTGAAAGGAATATCTTTGAGGACTTGTATCATTGTAGGCAAGTACTGCATTGCTGCCTTTTTTTTTTGTCTAACACGGAGATAATAGTTTAAAACCAAGCTTGCAGACATGACGTCAACGTCGCAGAATTCACTTGATGGCTTGCAAAGACCACTTGATCAACATGCTGACAGAAGTAGAAATTATGGTTTGATGACAATGATGCTCATAGATGTGTATATTATTTTTTTTTAAGTTAATTTTGGGTCATAAAAGTTCAGTTCAAATCAAATTAGAAACTGGGTATTCCGTTACCCCTAAGTACTCCAACATTATTAGAATAATAAAGGTGTAGGCTTTGATACCAGTGGTTTTTGTAATGTGAGAGTAAGGCTGGGTTTAAATTAGGACACTAAATATTCAATGTCGTCCAGGTAACAGAAGCATGAAAATAATCCTGATATCTGGATTGCTTTCAGTGATGTACTGATGTTGATAATAACATATACCTGCACTACAAGTATTTCGACGAATTTGCAGCCACTTATGAAACATGGGGTGAATTGTATTCACTGTCCTCTAACTACCCAAACAGGGATGAAAGTGTCTTATGCACAAGAAAGAGGAAATTTGCAACACCTCTACCCAGCCCTGACAATAAACAGCTTCCCATACAGAACCTTTGATAGATCAACTAATAATGGTATATAAAACTCTGCTCTAAGGCCTACACAGCTGTTACAACCCAAAAGAAGTGTTTGATTTTCTCTAAATCTTAAGTTTGGAGGACTTTTTTCAACATCTAAGTTTTAATCTTTTTCAAATTTTCCTGCCTACTGATCAAGAAAACTGCTAAAAAATCGGAATTCATGCAAAAATCGGAAAACTTGTATCCCTGCCCAAAGAAGTAAAATTATCGAGTATAATGTTAATTTTTACCATACTGCTAATCAAGTTTTTTTTCTGATCTTGCTTAAAAACCTACGATAAAGTTCCAATTGAAATCCAAACTAATAATCATTGTTCTTTTAAATATCCCGAATAACGAGAGTATTAGAAATGCATCCATTTACTATTTTCAGCACAAATCTCATACGCAGTTCCATAACCTTGATATAGATCTACATAATACATTATATACATAATACTCTCGGTCAAATATCTAGCATCAGAAAAACAAAGAACTTTTTGGCCCGAGATAGTCTGTGTGGCGGCAGACACTGCGGAGACATTGCAGCCACAATAAATGAAGTTCGGGCGGAATATGGGGTTAAAAGACAAACAGTTTATATAGCTCATGAGTATTGGAAGTTCCCCCCCCACACACACACACACCCTCCTCCTCTCCTCCCTCCTCTTCCACTCAACAGAACAGCGAGACTCAACCATGCATGCGACATTTACGACGGAGCTTTATTAAAGAGCTATTAACTACTTGCAAGAATTATTAGAAATAATTTTTGTGGGTGTTTGTGGATCTTCCTACCTCACCCCCCACGTTTCTCTATGATTGCAAAGATTTCCTTTCCTTTGTAGTTTTCCTATTTCAAATTTGGTGCATTTCTGCATACTTGAGGAGTGAGAATGTATTTTAGAAATGTTTATAAAAACTCCTGTGTTTCACAATATATATACACAGCAAAACTTTCCGGTACTTGTTTACTTTTTATTTTTGCTTAGACTTTGTGCTTATTTATTCTGTGTATGAATTCCTAAACAACATTCTTTTTGCAAAAGGAGTAGAACAAAAACAGAGGACCGCAAAACTCAGCAGAAAAAATGAATGCGAAGACATAATACTTTCGCAGTCTCTAACTTGTTCTCTTTCACTCCTACCCTCTCTCGTTGTGTCTGCCTCTCTATCTGTCTCTCTCTCTATCACTATCTATAACTCTCTCTCTATCTCTTTCTCTCTCTCTCTCTTTTCTCTTTCTCTTGCTTGATGGCTCACTCTTTTCCACTCTCTGTCTCTATCCGTCTGCCCCTCTCCTCTCTCTCTCTCTCTCTCTCTCTCTCCTCTCTCTCTCTCTATCTCTCTCTCTCTGTCTTTCTAGCGACTAAATACAA
>BMAT01005544.1:366101-380861 GCA_019649035.1 Elysia marginata | reverse complement strand
ATGGTGACCAGCATGCTGCCGTGTCCACCTTTGAGTTTGAATCTGACCAGTGCCCTCATCAATTATATTCTTTGGACACGGTAACTGCATGTCAGTAACACCAGGTTTGTCTGCTTTTGGACTTCCAATGTCCTTATATACTTTACAGTCGTCGTGATTTCTTCTTCTTCTTCTTCTTTTTTTTCCTCTTCTTCTTCTTCTTCTTCTTCTTCTTCTTCTTCTTCTTCTTCTTCTTCTTCTTCTTCTTCTTCTTCTTCTTTTTCTTTTTCTTCTTCTTCTTCTTATTATTACATCTGACGCTGAAAAAAAAAACCCTTGAAGATAATTATACCACCAGCAGATTTCTGCAAAAGTTCTCTATAAGCATCGCCGGATCGTTGAGGAATCAACTTTTATTTAACCTTAATCATCTTGTTAAGACTGCGCACGTAGTCCTGAATGAAAGCTCAGTGTTTTCCTATGCTGCAACCTTCTTTTCTTTTTCCTGTCTATGACTGCCTTTTAAATTTGCTATCTACCTGAGGCCCCATCTTTCTACTGATTCTTTCCTCCTTTCTTATTTTTCTTCTTCGTCTTTGTTTCTTTCCTGACTCTATTACATGCCTATCATTATCTTTGTCTTCTATAATATTCTTTTCTCATTATCTCTCTATCTCTATCTCTCATTCTCTCTCACTCTCTTTCATTTCCCTCCTCATTCACTACCAGACATTTATAACCCCACATTTGACGCAAGCTCAAAGCACAATTTTCAAAGGCATAAAAAACCAAATCAATTTTTCAGATCCTCAATCTTTGATCTGTATCTCAATAAACCCTAAAACACACGTTATAATGTTTTAGTGACTGGAAGGTATAGGGTATCAACAAAACAAACAGGGGAAAAATGAAAGGAAGATCTTGTTTCGATAAAACCGGGCACAGCCTATTTGTCTGGTCGTCTCAAATGCTGCTCGCGCTTTCTTTAAACACGATGAAACGTAGGCCAAAATCACTGCTCGCTCGCTGAGGACATGATCGCATTAGAAAAACCATCAGCCTGCGTTCTCTTTGTTTGTCTGTCTGAGTGTTTTTCCCTCTATGTCTCTGTTTCTGTCTGTCTGTTTGTCTCTCTCACTATTTCTCTCCCTCCCTCTCTCCCTCTCTCCCTTTCTCTCTCTCACTTCTCTCTCTCACTCTATCTTTCTCTCTCTCTCATATCTGACATCGTCTCAACTTTTTGGTTGGCTCATATTCTCGTCGTCTTCTTCTTCTTCTTCTTCTTCTTCTTCTTCTTCTTCTTCTTCTTCTTCTTCTTCTTCTTCTTCTTCTTCTTCTTCTTCTTTTTCTTCTTCTTTTTTCTCTCTTCTTCTTCCTTTTCCTCTTCTTCTTCCTCTCCTTGCAAGATTCTTTGCATCTTGATTTCTTACAAAGGGACCAGTATCTGTTGCCTGATTTCTGCCATTCGTAAAATACACCTCCCCCCACCCCCGTTCCTTCTCCCTTTTTTTTTCTTTACTCATCAGGCCCATTTCCTACCATCCAGCGGTCTCCAAAAGATCTATTTAAAAAACACTACCACCGCCTCATCCCTTCTTCCTAGAGCCGTCATCCTCTTCAACTACCGGTACTTCGATCTAAAGTTTGGTATACGGAAGACCGGAATCCTACAAATTTGCTCTGCCCGAAATCGGATCTCGTCTCAAATGGATAGGGGCGTCAGGGAGCTTTCCATTCCAACGAGACAGAAAAACCAATGCTTTGCTCGATTTAGATCTCGATCCAGGTCTTGTCAGTTTTCTGTGTTTCTCTTTCAGTCTATGCCCCAGTCTCACTTTATGTGTAGCACAGCGTTTTAGTCTAAAAGAGTACAGTATAACTCCTTCGATAAAAGAATTAACATTAAAATCTAGATTATTGACCGTAAGTTATACAGTTACCAGCATCTTATCTATTACCTGGGCTATTTTACAAATAAATGGCAAAGCTTCTATTTTTAAAAGAGAAGAGAAGTGTATGCGTGTGGAGGGAAACTAGTGTGTGTGTTTTTGGGGGGTGACGGGTCTTCTAATTAGAAACTTTAATTAGCAGTGAAGGTGTGGAGTAGAAAATTATAAAAAAACACAACATAGAAAGTATGTTGGCAAATCAAACTTTTACAATAAAATCTAGATAAATATCATATCAAATTGATACACATGTATCAATATGTTTGTAGTTTGCGAGACTTTTCCACGGTGCCAATGAGAATAAGTTTACGAATGTCGGAATTTCTTATGCAATTGATAGTTACGATGCTAGGAGAAAAGAAGCGGGAAATGGATGACACAAAACTACATACATGTAGTATGAAAAGGAGGGATATACTACAGATGTAAAGTAGAAAAACGGTTTTGACAGTGGGGTCGCTCTTTGTCTTTAAGGATATAAAAATATAGCTGAAAAAAAACCAGTAAATACTGTAACACGATAATTCAGAGTGCATCCAACAATAGGGAAAAAAGAAAGAAAAAAAAAAGACAACCTTTCCCCGGATCGATATTGCTTCATAAATCGTGCACAATGATCGATAGTCGTAATCGTTCCGGTTGGATCTGATGGGAGGATGATAAAGAGAAAGTGATTGTCGATGTGTAACCGATATGATGCAGGCGAGCCGCCCATCCATCATATCGACAAATCGATCTTTGGCTCGCGCGCCGATCCGGGTAGGCGGATACTGGGGTTATAACATGAAGTCCACTGCTGGTCACATTGAAGGAAAAATCGGGGGAGGGGAGTGAGATCGTGATGGTACAAAAGATAAGCACCCGCTCACCAAACTCCATTGTCACCCCCTTTTTTTATTTTCTTTGCTCAGTGTCTTAACAACAAAAATCGTAGATAGAGAATGGGATTATCCTTTGGAGCACACTATAAGTTCTGTAATGTCTCTACATCTTTCAGTTTTTCTAGGACAGGCCCAATCCTTTGAAGGTGAGAACGTGTCACAATCTGTTGAACATGCTTTGAAAAGGACGGTATATTCGCAAGGTTTTACACTGCAATTTCGTCGGTGGTTTTGCATACATCGTTGTGAAATATTAGAAAATTTGGATCAAAGATCTTTAAGTGTACAAGTTTCCATATTTGGCTGATTGGGTCTGATCAGTTTTAGTAGCCACGGCCGAGCCCTCTATGTACCTCCCTCTCCTTCCTACATTTTTACTTCCATAGCTCTCGTGACGGGTGATAAAAAAACTCCACCCCACCATTAGCTTTATTTAAGCTTGAAGCAGAAAGTTAAAGAAAAAAAACGAATTGAATTAGGAGGAAATTGTGAAAAAAAAATAAAGATTTAGAGAAAAGCAAGTTGTAAACATAGGGAAAAAGAGAGAGACAGACAGATAGACAGAGACAGACAAACAGAGACAGACAGACAGAGACAGTGAGAGAAAGAGAGACATAGGAAGAGAGACAGACGGACATACAGACATTGAGAACGATAGAAAATTAGAGAGACGGAGATATATGAAGAGGGTATAGGGAGTAAAAGACAGGCAGACAGCGTTTGACAGACACGGTGATAGAAAGGTCGAGAGAGAAACGAAGAGTTCGACAGAAAAACAGAAAGAAAACCAAAAGACAACAATGTGACAAGCTATCGCATAATCCCGCGATTGATGTCCTCTTGGTTCAGGCCAAGCGAAGACACCTGAAGTGGCCTTTTCGACTAGGACAACTGCGCATGCCCATCAGCTGATCTGGCATCTCGTTCAAAGAAAGGATGCTATGACACAGGTGTCAGTTTGGGACATCACTGTTTTTCTTGTCTGCTATAAGCGGCTTGTTTCTTGGCGGGTCTGAAAACAGCAATTCATAACGTCCGACCGTAAGCTGCGAAAAAGGTGAGGAAGAGGTTGGCCAGGCCTAGAGTCTAGATAGAGACCATCATACACGAAAGAAAGGAAGAAGATGCTACTAGTCTTAGCAGTTGATATTTTAGAAGATGGTTGGTAGGCTAGACTTTCACCGCACGTGGTTAAGAGGTCAGGACTTAACAATCTAGGCATTTGATCTTTTTATTTTTTTGCCTATTCGCTTTTAGTGATTTAATTTTTTATGTTATTTTTTAACATGGAAATCGTTTTTTTTAGTAGATGCTTCCCCTGGGTTTTCGTCGCTATGTTTTTTTTTCCTCGTGTGTGTTCTCTCCATCTGTAAGTTATGAAGTATTTTGATTTGTTCTGCCATTGGTAAACAGATATTTTCCATTATGTTGTCCAAGAAATCAATTTTGAAACCAAACAAAGGTAATAATTTTTTTTTGTATTTATCAGTAAACTAAAGAATTTCATAACAGGAATATGTGTTCACTTTAAATTTTAAAAATTCTGAAGTTTTGTTCCGAAGGTTCCAGTCCATTAATGTTTCGTTTTTTAATTGCGTACACAAATGACTATGAAGCTTTCAACAGTGTATGACCATATTGGGGTCATTGGTTGTTAGTGCTTCTGAAATTTGACCATTAGCAGTTTACTTCGAAGAGAGTACCAGTTAACTCATATGCATCTGTCCGCCATACACATCAATTTATTCCTTATTGAAGTTCTTAATATAAGAGACAAAAATTTAATGTAAAAGCACTTAACTGTGAGAGTAACTGTCTGCCCCTGATACCCTCAATAACTTTTTGTGCATGTTCAGTACCTTTTTATCTTATTGTTTTCAAAACCCGTATTCCAGATATAGAAATGTTGCATTAGAAAGACTAGAGTCATAAATTGCTGTCAGAAAAAATGTACCAATTTCATAGGGTTTGCAGTTTCATAACTTTCGTTTCAAAGGTTCTATACCTTTTCTTTTTGCCATCATTCTAAAGATCCTCTCTCTCTCTCTCTCGCTCGCTCTCTTGCTTTCTCTCTCTCGCTCGCTCTCTTGCTTTCTCTCTCTCTCTCTCTCTCTCTCTCTCTTGATCATCTTCCAACCAACCTATTCTCCTCCAACTATCTTTTCTCTATGCCTCTCTCGTGCTCTCTTTCTCTCATCATGTCTTCTGTATCAATTTGCCATTTTAAAAAATCACCCAATCTGTCTTTGATTTATCTCTCTCATTCCAGCTTTATGCGGTCTCTCACTCTAAATCTTCTTTCTGTCCTCTTTTCTTCTTCCTCAATTTACCATTTTCATTAACCAGTTTCTTCATATATTCTCTCTCTCTCTCTCTCTCTCTCTCTCTCTCTCTCTCTCTCTCTCTTTCTTTCTTTCTCTCTCTCTATCTATCTATCTCCTTTTTTAGAATTCTTTTCTCGTCTCCCTCAAAATCCCATACCTCTCGGCCTCAATCTTTTAATCCTTTTCCCCCTCTTCTCTCCCTCTCTCTCTCTCTCCCTCTCTTCTCTCTCTCTCTCTCTCTCTCTCTCTTTCTCTCTTTAATCATTCTTTCAATCTTACTTTTATGCACTCACTTACTCACTCGCCCATCCCTCGGACACACCAGGCCTCTTGCGGACACTCAGAACTAAGTTGTTTTGATAGAAGCCGTAACTAAGGTGTCGTGTCCAACAACTACGGCAGTCCTTGTTTTCTCTAGCGCTGCATCTCCGTCACAACTTCTTGTTACTTTGATGTGCTCGGCGCCACATCGACCGTGGGAATTGCCAAAAAAGAAACACACTGGAGCTAATGGAATCATTAGCATCAAACTAGAAGATAATAGTGCACGATCTAGCATGAACTCATCGCTATAGACTGGAGAGATTGAGGATTTCTATTTCTATAATCTCTAAATACGGTGCAAATAATTATGTTTTCCAAGGGAACTGAAGAATTTAAAATGTTAATTTCAATTCCACTTTGAATTTGTGTTTTGCATTTTGTATTTTGAACGACTATTAAATGATCATACTATTCAATTTAAACTCATATTCATAGGATAATTTTACACTGCGATTATGTTGAGGTTTTCAAATCCCTTGCAAATGTTAATAGTCAATTTTCTGTAGACGAACTATGTATATGCTTCTCATGTTTAAGGATGTACTTTGTTTTGTTTTTAATATAATCATGTTGTAAACGACTCCAAACGCGAGAAAGGCATAGGCGATAAAAATGAATAACTTAAAAACCTGTTGATAAGGCCTTTAACTTGTATGTTTCTTTTCTCCTCATAATCTTTGTTTTTCTCCCAGCTTCTCCTAAACCACCAAGAATCGTTTCTTTTATTTTTTTTTCTCCAAATTCCACCCATTTCTTTATCTATTTGTTTTCTCAAGTCTACCACTACCACTTTACCAAAGTATTTTCTATCATTTTATATGTCTAGAGCTGCATTTGTTCCTTGCTTTCCTTCTTCTAGATGGGGAATTATGTTGTTTACAAAAAGATATTTTTGAAATATATTAATTTTGCTCTTAAACTTTTAAACTTCTTCAGCTTTTCATTTTTTTCAACTCTTTTTTTTCCTAAGTAAAATATAAACCGCATATCATTCTCACGTATTTGTAACCATTTTCTTAAACTTTTTTTTAACTGTTTGTCCACGTAACTTTTTTGTTTTACGTCCAAAACGTGAAGCAGGACTGAACAGTTCAAGAACAACTTCACATGGGTTAAGTTTGTACAATCCTGAAATTACGATTTTTTACAGATTCTGAGAGAGAAAAAGATAAAGAGAGAGAGAGAGAGAGAAAGAGAGAGAGAGAGAGAAAGAGAGAGAGAGAAAGTGTGAGAGAGATACTGAGAGAGAACGTACGTGTGCACAAAAAAATCCTGGCAGTTTTTAACGCGAAACTTTCATGGGGAAGAGGTGTTGATAAGTACGGATTCTCTCAATACCATTAAGCAATACGTGGAATGTTCTTAAAGCGATAGGAGAAGTAAGCTGAAATGTCAGCATTACGTTTTAACTTAAAAGATAACCGAAAGAAAAAAAAAGATCGAGAATGAAAGACAAAGAAGATGAAAAAACGAAAATGGAAAGTTTTAAACCCTTTGGTGCTGCTTAGCAATAGTGTGAGAACTGAAGAAAGTCAATTAGTTGTTCCATTGCTTTTTTCGCCTCTGTAACAAATTCCCAAGAATTTTCGACGTCTATACTGTATACTATTAGGTAGGCCCTACTCAAAACAAGCAGAGCACAATGCTTTTGTTTTTTCACGCTTACAGACACTGCTATTACTCAGGCGTCAGGCTGTTCTGTTTTCACTGGTTGAGCGGGTTAGCAATTGTTTTGGTTTTAAGATTTTTGGAAAGAACTTAGATCTAGGAAATGAGATTTATTTTTTTTTAATGGAAATGGAGGACATTTCGGTTCGGCAATTTTTTAGGGATTTTTTCGTCTTCGTGTTGGCATCATTTTAAAATATTTTGCATTCGAAATGAAATGTATATCATAAAATTAATGTTGGGTAGATCGCATTGAATAAAGACGGAATCGAAACTGCTCGGAGCGTTCGGGGAAACATTGATAGAGATGCGGGAAGGAAAGACACATTACAGTTACAGTTGGAGGAGATACAGAGTCAGAGGCAGTTACAAAATTATGAATGTGAAAAAGAAATACAGAATGAGAAAGGTATTAAGCAGAACGACGAAGAGAACGGAATACAAAATGCATGAGGTATCAATATGGTCATTTAGAGAGAATCTATGAAACAGGCAGAAAGACAAACAAACAAGAAGTAGAACTAAATACATGGACAGGCTGATAAAAAATGATTGAAGCAAAGCCAGACTTTTTGAAACAGTCTGTTTCGAGGGAGACTTGCACAACACAAAAGTGAGGAAAAGATGCTATCTGGCAGGCAGACATACAGACAGAAGGTATTTGACACAAGCATGCAGACAGTCTGACAGAAGAAAAAAAAGACAAACAAAAAAAATACAAATAATCAGATTATGGATTAGATAACAAGCAGACAGAGAAACTAAAAAGGGTTGAAAGGGAGAAATAGGTGAGCACATTCCACAAAGAAAGACTCCTAGTACCTCACGTCATTGTGGATAACCGTGTGTTGTGTGTATGTGTGCTCATACAACAATCACTTCAAGGTGTTGGCCGACTCACTAGAGACCTTTAGCACACGCACCGTGTCTCAATACGCGTACGTGAAAATCGGGAAAGCAGATTGAGAAACTATAAAAATAATGAAACCAGTTTCTAAAAATAGAACGTCTGTGGGTCTATTTTTAGAAACTGGTTTCATCATTTTTATAGTTTCTCAATCTGCTTTCCCGATTTTCAAGTACGCGTAGTGAGACACGGTGCGTGTGCTAAAGGTCTATACTCTCTAGCATTGATCGTGCGACTTATCACTCAGAAACCCAAAGGCATGTAGAGTTGGCACATGAGATCAAGCCTAGACAAACTCTGATTTTTTTTTGGGTATCGGGTTTTACAAAGTCATAGCGTTTGTCTACAAGACCATTTATCACGAGTGCGGCCAATGGAGACACGCTTATGATGACTTTTTGTTTTGTTTTGGCTCGTTTCGTAGAGGTTTGAATTGTGGTGATACTGATTATGGCGACTAAGATGCCGCTGTTGCTGTTGTGAAAAACGTGCTTGTTGTTGTTGTTGAGAACGGACAAGCTGCTGCTTATGACGATGATGATGATGATGATGATGATAATGGAGGTGGGGATGATGATGGTGATAGTACGGATGATGATGATGATGATGATGATGATGATGATGATGATGATGATGATGATGATGATGATGATAACTGATGAAGAAAAGAGGAGTGACGATGTCGTAAATGTTTATGTTATGTCATTGGTAGTTTCAGTGATGATACTGTTGCTGGGTGTATTTTTTTCCACTACTTCCTGCGCTCTTTCTACATCTGCTGGGTATGATAATGGTATACCGGTACTTTTAAATAAATGATGATTCAAAAGATCAAGAGATGAAAAAAAAAAAATCAATTTTAACTAAAAAGCGTAACCAGTGTACCAAAATCTTGCCAACTTCATTTTCCGATGCAAGTTTTTTCATGGAAGTAGCATCTTGATAGCATCTATTGCCAATTTAAAAGAAGGCAGTCAATTTGTGCAGGCCTCCCAGATTTATTGTTATTACTCACTATCAAGTTTCAAATATCTTTTACGCTGAACAGCTGTCAAAGCGAATCCAACTCTACAGAAATAGTTACCATTGGGTGTGTTATCTACGACGCAGATAACAAAATATAGGTTGGATTCTGACTAAGTTTGTTTATACACTTTTGTTTTGAAACCTTTTTTTCTCGACGTTGTAAGCTTTTATTTTAGTACTTCTTCTTATCATTATCATCAGTTTCGCCTGTTAAGGTCAGTTTCATTAGCGTTTTTACATATTTATTGTTTTATTTATGATACTAAGTTTCCTTTTCTTTTTAAAAGTTAATTAATTTTTTTTAATATTTGTTCTATGAAATCACTAAAAATATACATACTCCATGTTAAGGGCACATAATGTCCTTTTCTTGGCACAGTATCATCTTTGCTTTTAAAGTGGTGATTTGATACCATACTAACCAAAATACACCTTCATTTTTGTTTTTGTTGGGTTTTTTTTTTGTATATTGTCCCTTACTTTAATGCATTAAACTTGATGTCTGAAGCACTATGGCTGAGACAGCTGTCAACATTTAGTGTTATAAGTCGGCTTGAAAACCTACTTGTTAGAAAAGCGCCTCGATATCGAAAGTGCCTTCTCTGAATTATTCATAGTCGTGTAAACAGCCTCGTAGCGCTCGTCCTAAGTGATTGTATCGTGTCAAGTTTCATAGTCCCCCAGTGACGCACTAGTACCAATCTTTGCACCAATGTCGATCTCGTAAGACTACTACTAAACTTGTCCCTGATTCTTTTATTTCTTGCTTATTTGAAAACTTAAATTATTGGTCGATCTGTCTGTCTATCTATTTATCTATAGATCTATCTATCTATCTATCTATCTATCTATCTATCTATCTATTTATCCATTTATCTATCTATTTATCCATCTATCTATCTATCTATCTACCTATCTATCTATCTACCTATCTATTTATCGGTCTATCTATCTATCTATTAACATACTGCTATTTACCTCCACTTGATAATCTCTGTGTTGGCCAGAGCGGTTATACTTAACAGAAATTATGTCGCACATACGTTTTCTCCTTGCGTAATAAGTTAAGAAAAGAGTGAAATGTAGAGAGATAGAGAAAGGCGGAAAGATATTCACAGACAAAAATACAGACACCCAGGGAGGTAATGAAAAATGAGAAAACTGTAATGTATGGTGAATTCTTCCAACTAAATTGTTCAACAAAAAATAATAGACGCTAATGAAGCTTCAAAACTAGGTTTTAGAAGTACACCATCTCCTTGAAAAATAACGTTTGTTCGCAAAGTAGTTTTTTTTCCTTAGCATTATATTGTAGAGAAGCAATGACAACACAATCCTCGTAAGTCAAAAAACAAAGTCTCTTTTCTATAATCAGAACGATTTCTGTGAACTTCCTGTCCAGGCCATAACCGAACGTGCCTCCCTATGACCAGAACGCGCCATCTTAGATTATCAAGATAAGATTCTCTGTGGAGCTCTTCTCTCCTAGTTGAGCCAGCAAATTGCCGATAATTCCCGCAAATGCAGAGCCGTTAGTTTCTCGTTGAGGCAAATTTAGCACTCGCGTGGAGACCCGAGGTTACCCATATAATCGTGAGTTTTTCTAGCCATTTTTCAGCTGTAATAAAATAGAAAGAGAGGGAGAGTGAAAGAAGTACGGTGGTTGATCAGAGCGCTATAATATAAAAAGACTTTTTTGTCAAGTGGTATATTATTCATCCGTATTTCTTTGCACTCATAAGTATAAACAAATTTGGTGCTTAGAGCTTTGGGAACTATAAGTGTTAATCAAACTGCGTGGGTACGGATAATAAAAAAAAAACATGACATAAATAAAAGTCGCAAAATAAAAATAACCCACGGTTTTTCCGAAATTTTGATAATGCTAAATTTGGTTTCTTGCTAATTATTTTAGTTTTGATATGTCGTTAATTGATATAGTCAGGTTCTTTCAACAAAGACGTAGCAAATGACAGCGACATGTATAGAAAAAGGGAAGAGTTAGTGGTAGTAATAGTAGTAGTAGTAGTAGCAGCAGCAGCAGCAGCAGCAGTAGTAGTAGTAGTAGCAGCAGCAGCAGCAGCAGCAGCAGTAGTAGTAGTAGTAGTAGCGTAGTAGTACTAGCAGCAGTAAAAGTAATATTGTAGTAATAGTAGTAGTAGTAGTAGTAGTAGTAGTAGTAGTAGTAGTAGTAGTAGTAGTAGTAGTAGTAGTAGTGATGGTAGTAGTGGTGGTTGTTGTTGTAGCAAGGTGTAGATCTAATATTTGTATGTGTTCAATCGATGTACTGTATCGGAGAGAGGGATAAAGAGCGTGCAAACATTGTGTTATTGTTTGAACATGTCAAAATTTATATCAAGGACAGCTAAAGAATCATTGCTCACTTATGAGTTTAAATATTCGTCGTATCTCCTTCTTTTCTCAAGAAAACTATGTACGTGCAGTGATAGAGAGCAACATAAATGCCAGAATCATAAAGATCGTTTTGCTTATTTTATGCTCATTCCATGTCCTTGCTATGAACTGTGAAGTGGACTCTTGAGTGCGCCCATAAATCAAGCGGCTGAGTTGATTAATGATTGTGCTTTGAACATTCATTGGTTCTTAGTTGTTGGAGATTTTAAAGGTTTGTCAATAGTTACAGACACTTAGGGTAGAAACGACTGTTTTTTTTTCAGCAGCGACGAAAATAAGGAGTGATCGGTCACAAAAAAAATCTTTATCCCAATCTATAGTTAAATAGAGAGACATATAAATTAGCAAATAGGTAGATAGATTAGTTGACTGAGGAGAAGGGAGAGAGGCAGACAGACAGCTAGGAAGAAAGACAGATACACAGACATAAACAGAGAGAGAGAGAGAGAGAGAGAGAGAGGGAGGGGAGAGAGAGAAAATAAGCAACTTTCAGACTTAAAACTATGAACATTTTAAGAAAAAAAACATGAACAGACTGAAAGATAGTAAAGATAAACAATACATTTTTAATTAGTAAAAGAGGGAGGGAAGAGAGTGGTTAGGAAAGGAGGAGGGGGAAAGAAAGAAACAAATTGGGCAAGTAGAAAGAGAGGGGACATAAAAATAGAACAAGAGGAAGGTATGTAGATCTAGTGATCACAAGAGGAAGAATAGAGAGCTTCGAAATAGGGTAGGAAAGAAATTGAGGGATGGATAATTCTACAGATACAAAGTATGTTCAAATAATGGAATTATAATGTACTAAGGTGTTAGCAATACCACAATCTATTCATGCTGCAATGTTTTGGCTCTCTTCCCTGCGAAAGGCGAAAGAAAATAAATCACCAAGACGGAGAGCTGGTTTGTCTGCAGGTTAGTTCGTCACTTGAAGGCGACGCGTTTTCCTGACAGATCACGCAAGCTGATTAGATTTTAGATGGAGATGGAGAGAAAAGCGCAGCGCTCATAGAGCAGTCAAGAGACAGGTTTCTTCTACAACTTTTTGTCCGCTCTTAGAATAGAATCTATGGCGTTGATCTAACTTTTACACAGACCTGTCCGAGGTCAAGCGGATCAAGGGCACAGTGATTGAGTAGGTAGATAAATAGATAAATAGAAAGATAGTTGTTCTCTGTCTATTTCAACTTATTATTTCAACTTATAACATTATCCAAAATGAAATAAGTATTGTAGCAATAAACCAACTTTAATGTCATCAAAGTTTGGTTGCCTTGATTTTGCTTCTTTGTTATTCCAATGAAAAACAGAGAACAAGAAGATTGAGAGAAAACATTGCAAGAGCTCTTAATTAATAGCTTCACACAAACCAAACTCAATCTCCAAATAAGATAAACAACGATATTAACGTAACAACCACAACCACAGTCTAATAGATCAAAGGAATTTAATAATGCTAAAACTTATCAGAGAGTAAAGAAAACACTGCCAGTACAAGAAATATTTTTCTTATTTTTTTTTCCAAAGTACGACAAAAGAAGCTTTACAGCTTTTATAAACATGACATGTAGGCCTACTGTTATGAAAACGGGTGGGAGTGAGTAACTGAAAAGGGCAAACCAGTCTGAACGATTGGGCAGTGGCGTGAGCAAAGGGAGTTAAATGGAATAGCGGAAGTGGGAGTGACGCGAGGAGAGTGGCCGACTCCATACAGCGCCCGAAGTGCATTATGGGAGGGTCGAGATGTAGTTTAGTTCCTGAGCACAAGGGCCTTAGAGAATTAGAGATCTAAATCTAGTTCTTGGTTGTCACTTGCTCATTCAGTTTCGTTCACAATTTTCCAATTTTCAGCGGCTTTGATTATGCTCATAGAGAAAGCCAATAACACATAAGAGAGCGGTATAAAGAGAGGGAGAAAGATTAAGAGAGAAAGAGGCGCAGGAGAGACAAAAAGAGGAATAGAGGGAGAGAGAGACCAAGAGAGAAAGAGGGGTAGAAGAAAAAAGAAAGTGAGTTACAATTTATGTGCGTGTAAGAAAGAATAAAGAAAAGAAACAGGTAACTATCGAAAAAAGATGAAGGATGACGGAAAGAAGAAAGAAGAACAAGTAAATGATGATGATAATGATGATGATGAGGAGGAGGAGGAAGAGGAGCAAGGCGATATATAAGATGATGGTTATGATAATGTTGGTGATGATGAGCCGAATATTTCGAAAAAAAAGAGAGAGAGAGAAAAGAAAAACCACAACAATCACAATAAGAAAGCGCGGAAAAGACAAAAGCATAATTCTGCATGATTGTACAAGTAGTGGTAGAGTGTGACAAATTGACAACCAAGCAAGCCAACAGTCAAACAGGCTGAGACTAACAAAGAGACTGAATTAATTTTTCGGGGAATCGTAATATTTCGCACTTTGAACTTATGACTTTCTATTGCACGATGTGTCAACTCTCTCGTGTGTAATATGTAACCTAGAACAAAATGCAATCAAGGAACAATTATATGTGGTCTTATTGAAGAAACGGATCGAAAACTAGAAACCTAATTAATATCCCTTGCTGACACGAATGACCACGAAACCATCTACGATAGCTTCTACCTGATATTTTGTCTAGCAACCTTCATTGGGCGAGTTTCGGCATTGATAAGAATAATTGACCAGGCTAATTTAACTGACAGTTTTGATTATCGGAGACAGGAAAAATGATCCCTAACAGAATCTGATTTTCACTCTATCTCTGGGGCCAAGGTCTAACTGGCTATGGTTTACAAGGTGTTGGGTAACGTTAATGACCTAACAGTTTGACATGGGGGATTAAAGGCTAACTTTGGTAGGGTGATAAGGGGCGGGATTTTTCGAGGAAGGTGGAACAAGTTCTTGAGTGTGCGGGATGTGGGAGGTGTGGTTGTTCAATAACGTGCCTGAAAATCTATAGAGGATAAGGAAGAAAAGATGAACATTAGAGGAAAACGGGTGAGAATTGAAATGTAGATATGAGTGAAAGAAATTGAGAGATGTAAAAATCTCAATACGGAAAGGAAGACAATCCGAAGAAAACTTCAAGAAGATGTATCGAAACTGGAATTCGAGGTCTCTTCTCTTATTTCCTTTGATCACTTCTCTGTGGTCTTTACAGGTAACGGTTCTTACCGAACAAATAAGTTTGAAATTATGAAATTAATACGAGCACTTTGATTAGATTTCCTTGCTACAAGTTTCTTCAAGAACCTGCGACAGACATCCATCTCATTTCATGCGCATTTCTGTCACGCATCACTTAAAACC
>BMAT01005544.1:350423-360723 GCA_019649035.1 Elysia marginata | reverse complement strand
TCGAAATTTGTGGAACGGTTCAAGTTTGTTGCTGTTGTGTTATTTTTGTTACTATTCATGCTGTTCTTAATTTTATTATTAATATTAATTTTCATTATTATGAACACTATGATTTAAGGTATATGCTACTAAGAAGATTAGTATATTATTATGATTGTGATTATGATTAATAACAATGTTGTTGTTGTTATTATTATTATTATTATCATTAATTGCATTATTATTACTATTATTATCGTCTTACTCATAATATTTTTTTTGTTATCCACACACTTCTGATTCACACCAATATTTCAATTCTCTACGATTGCAAAAACATCTTTTTAGCTTATCTAAACGCAAGATGCAGCTATAGTAGGCCTGCATCATGGCGACGTATGGAACAGTTAGAGAACGACAGATCATTTTCTCGTAGCAAGAGACTGTATGTTCCAACAAAAAAAACTAGCAGTCTAAACCAAATTATTTTATTCTTCCAAGCAAAGCGAGGGCGTAAAGTAATTATTTCCCATTTATCCATTTCCTATTCCCCCCTCTCATTTGGCCCCCCCCCCCAAAGCCCCTCCCAAATCTTCCTTCCTTGTAGGCCTATTTTATAAAGTCTTCGGACAGCACAGGCCAAAGTAAAGCAGGACGGAACGAAGCTCACGGGTTCCTCAGCGTGGTTAAATGGACCTAATCCACGGGCTTCAGTGAAGAATTAGGGCTGTGAGAGCCCGTAATCTCGCTACCGACTGCCAAGGGAAACAGGATACGGGCCATGCCGACTGGACGTGGGGTATAGGACAGGATGGCGAACATACTAGCTGACCAATGGAGTAGGTTGGCAGATGAAGAGGGGGAATAAATCTGTATATATCTATGGCGAGCCACCTCTAGCAAAGGTAGTTACTAGGATTGTTGTTATTTTTGTGCTTTTGTTTGTTTGTTCAAGTACTTTAGTAGACAAAGCATAATTATTGACACTAATGTTATGAAATGTGAAATTAAGTTATCTAAGTTTGTTTGCTTTTATACTGTGGCAGACAATGCAAGTTGGCATGTATGTTATGGAATATAAAACCTAAAAGTGTTCTTTGTTAATTGTTTGGTTATTGGACAACTTGTGTTTTTACATGGCCCTCTGTTTCTGGTCGTTTTTTTCCGGTGTATTTTTTCAGTTGATGTTTCTTTTTTCCCTTTTTTCCAACCCTACAGATTAAAAGAAGAAACTTCATTTCGGAAATGACATGGTTGCTCTAAAAACAAGGAAAATGAGAGTCATGATATTTTAAGGTATTGATCAAAATGAGTACTATTAGCACTTCAATACTTTAATGACGCAGTTAAGGAGTTCACTACTACAAAACCACTAACTATGACTTTGGTTCATCGCATTAGGCCAACAATTGTGGCTGATCGAGAGAATGATGTTATTCTTCCAGACTTTACAAAATCCCAAACCGAAAAAAATTCAATAGGTATACGATCAAATACAAAATAGGATGATTTTGTTTTAGGGCGTTAACCTTCGTGTAAAATGTCAAGAAGTTGTTCATAACCTAAAGATTACAAGCCTCTAGAAGAAGGCAAACGTCAAATATGGTCACAAACCCCTACAGTAAAATCAGACTGCGATGACCCTCTGAAAATCTAACGATAGGATACTCTGTCTTGTGGATCAGTCGCAATGTCTTTGTACGAAATTAGAATAGAAAATGACAAATGGCAGATATCTAACGAAATTAGCTATCAATGCGACCTAAAATTCAATTCTATCGCGGTTTTGTACTCTGCCTCATCAGTTATTATTCTTTGTTAAAGAGAAGTGGGTAGACCCTAGAGATGATCATATTCCTAAAAAAAATGCAGGTAGATACGTAAAAAGAGGTTGATGTATATTCGTGTTTGTACTTATTCATTGTGGGATCTACTTTACAAAAAGCACTTTAGGTTTAATAAGGCCATCTAGTGCAAGAGTTAACAGGTTAAACAAAGAGTAAACAGGTGTAGCTAGCTCATGGTTATAATCACAGACTAAAAGTTTACTATCAACAGTTGGCCTTTCATTCTTTCTGTAAAAACTGGGGGTTGATCTAACCACTCACAAATAGGGAGCAAGTTAAAAGCTAGAAGTAAGTTGTGTTGCTATAACTTTTTAAACAACACAGTAACAACTGGACCGTCAAGTAAATTCTACATAACTCACAGTAATAATCAAACAAATAAAATCCCCGCTCCCAGTATTCCACGCCCCAATAATTGGTCTATACTCTCCGGTGTAAGAAATATGAGAAGTGTTATAAAATCGGCACTGTCCTGTTTCTCTACACGTTTTACTGTTATGTCCAGATTAGATATGACTGTACAACTTACAAAGAGACAAAGGGGGGAAAACAGATGTTCAAATATAGAGGAAACAGTATAGATTGTTACAAATGAAAAATAAGTTAGACTCGAGAGCGTCAATCTCATTGGCAAGTGACTGTTTTGGGACCCATCTCTTGACAGAAAAAGGGTGATTCGTAAAAAAAAAATACTTCAGTGTGTACAATTACGAGGAATATAGTTAGGTTTCTTGAAATTAGGACCCTTATGAAATGTTCCCCTTAACTTTTATACACGTATCATAATTCATAATTTGTGTTCTGTGTCCTGTGTCAGAAGGTCACTGTAAGGAAATGAAGACAAGCAGTAACCACATTTAATTTAGTTTTCTTATCAAGATCAAAGGGTTCTTCAAAGTCACATTCATTATTACGACAGTGAAAAATGATTGCAAAGAAGGAGTAAAATCACTCATAAACTATCCCTGGAAACAAGATTTGTTGAAAGTTACTGCCATAACAAAACAACGACAAGAAATAAATCAAAACAGAAAAGCAGTAATATTTGTTATTTTGAACAAGCCACGAGAATAACAAGAGTATTGACAAGAGATAACGATTACCCACAGCGATACTAACTTTAAAGAAACGATACATACCAAACTTTAAGCATTCGAATTATTGAAAATCGCTTTTTTTCTATTTCTTAAAGGTGCAAACTTATGAGCGCCAAGACCCGCTTAAAGTCAATTTGTTTTCTTTTTCCATCCCGTTTCTTACCTCCAAAACTTCCAATTAACATCTCATGTTTTTAATGTACAATAAAGACGAGCATCACTTGCTCAGCGTGAGCAGTATCTGCCTATCACGGCGGAATATTCCTGCTCACTCATCTTTTACTGCCTAGCTCTACCGCAGAGCGAGCAGGGTGGCTATCATAGAACCACTACAGCAAGGTCGAGATGAGAGGCGGCAACAGCTATAAAGAAAACCCTATTTGAGTGGAGATATCTCTTCCCTTTTTATTATATATACTCATTGCATGTTTTTTCGTGTATTTGGGTTTATTTTTTTGTCTCTGATCTTCGTACGTGAGCGCTGCGTGGTTTCTATTTACGAAGTAATTTCCAACTTTTGAGGCATGTGGGAATTAAGTAGAGACATGGCTGTACCTTAGCTTTCTTGTCTTCCAAGTTATTAAACGTAAGCTGACAAGGTAAGATACGAAATGATTATCAAAAGGGGGTAGGGATGGGAGAGGGACGGGGGGGATGTCTTATCACTTTTAACTTCTATATCATTTTTGCTTTTTTTTTATTGGTCTAAATCTTCTATGCTCATCAATCCAGCAACTTCTGTCTGTCTTTGTGTCTTCCATAGAATCCAGGACATTACGATTGAATACATGGAAGACGCAGAGCAAATGAATATAATAGGTTGTAACAATGAGGAAGACTGCTAGACTGAAAATAAGCAAAGAGATTCTTTATACAACAAAAGTTTCGGAGATGCTTAAGTGAGGGGGGGGGGGGCGATCGCAAAACTATGGACATTTACAGCGTGTTATTGTGAAGCTTGGTACCATTACGATTTGAACGATAGTGAAATTCAATAATAATATGTATGATGATAGTTGTTTAAGATAACATATGAATAGTGGCAATAGGGATACCGATGATGTGTATTGGTTCTCTTCTACTACTGATTCTACTTCTTTCGTTGCATTTCCTGATGATGGTGATGGTTGCACGTTGTGGTGGTGATGATGATGATGATGATGATGATGATGATGATGATGATGATGACATCCCAGGAATTCTTACAAGAGGAGAATGGCCTGTGGAGACTAAAGAACTTACCTGCCGGGTAAGAGTAAGGGTCCATCATGGTTTGTAAGTCCAAGTGGTGAAGGTCAAGGGCGTTCTGCCCTGGACTAGTCGGCCACACAGGCGTCAGGACGGCGGTTGGTGGGGGTTCAAATCCAAGCGCTCCTGTCCCTTCTTTTTCCTCTTCTCAGAATCCTCCAAAGATTTGGAACGGCGTTTTTTTTAATAATGGTAACCACAGGTGTTGCCTACACTTTCACTAGTTAATTTTTTTAGATTTCTTTGTTGGAATGGGTGTTTCGGGTATGTTTATGAACATGAAGTTCGTCCATAGTCATACTAAATTGAAACGGTGTTTTTGTGAGACTTTTGAGAAATGACTTCTCAAGAATTCTATGCACCTTACCCAAAACAGGTTCGTTTCTGTAGAACGCTGTCACCTTTTGCAAGTGCTTTCAAATTTATCAACAAATCAGATTCAATCGTCAAAGTTGTTTATGTCCAAAATATCCAATCATATAAGAATGGACAACAAAATAAAAAATCAATATTTTTTTTACTTAATCTTTAGAATCTGTATTCCTATAAATGGAAAAGAACACATATTAATAAAAAAATCGAGTGTTTACTCTATTTCTTGGCCATGCTTAATTGATTTTAGTTTTTACATAAAATAATTTAACTAAATTTTCTTAAAATTTCTCAATGATTTACAGAAGCAATAGAGAGTGTCATAACTTCACAATGTTGAGCTAATAGGGTTCTGCTTCGTGGATCAGTGGTTTTTTTTTCATCCAAGGCGATCTTCAATGCTCCGCGCTTGAATTAAGTCAGGTATGTTTGCATCTATTACTGGTCCATGCAAATACGCATCCGCGTTCACTTCGAGCACAGCAGATCTTTAAGTGTGTTCTGAAAACATAGCAAGAAAACAAAAGATAATGACAGCAAGAACTATTTGCTATATCTAGAAATGCTTAATAAGGTTCTTAAAAAGTTTCAACCCTTCACTGCCCAATGAATCATAATATCTGAAACGACTGACTTTTGCTCCACGTTTCAGGTAGGATTCATTTGTTTGAACAGCAATTTTATACGACAGTCACATAATAAGTTTTCATTTTGTTATAGGAAGACTATAGAAAGTAATACTACAAAATTTGGAATATATTGTCACTTTCTTTGCTTTGGCAGCGAAGGGTGGCTATTACTTCGTCGTACTCTTTGTTTGTATCTTTTTTTTTCATTGTTAACAATGCAAGCGATAGTGTGAGTTCTTTATCCCGACCGTGTTGACCGGTTGGCGGAATTATTTCCTGAATAAAATAGACTCGAGAGAAACTGACATACAAAAAAGAGGATTACATCCTTATCACCTTAAAGGACCCCAAAACAGACTAAGAGGATTGTTTTGTGAATAATTATAAGGAGTTAAAGATTAATTATAAGACAGGGGAAACCCCAAGAAAACCTAACTCATGTTTCTGGCAGTTATGTCGCAAACAAATTCAAAAGGCATTCAAAATTTGTTTTCACATTTCTCACTTTTTAAAACTTTTTAATACTCTTACTTTATTTTTTTCCCTTCTCTATCTGAAAAAGTAGTGTTCTTTGGTTGTATCTATCTTTACATTTCAAAGCCACTTTCAATCAATGTTCCTCTTTTCTCTCTTTCTGAGTCTGTCTACTCATCAATCTCTCTCTCTCTCTCTCTCTCTCTCTCTCTCTCTCTCTCTCTCTCTCTATCTATCTATCTATCTATCTATCTATCTATCTATCTCTGTGTCTCTCACTTTCCCAGCTCCTATCTTTTCCTGTATTATTCTCTTTTGTTTTTCAAATTGCTGTTTTTATTTGTCTGTATTCTCACAATGTATCTTACTGTCTTTAAAAATTCTCTCACCCTCCAACCCCTCCCGCCATCTTCTTTCTCCTTCCTTCTGTTGTCTCCATGCCCCCATTGATTTCATTCGGCATCGCATTCTGCACAACTTTGTCACCTTTCCATTGGTTGTTAAAAGATATTTTTTTTTAACATTTTCTCTAATTTTCTCGCCTATCTCTCCAACCCCTATCCTACAATAAACCGGTGACATTAGTTGCTCTCCTCACCAATGGGCGTCTAGTTTAGCACACCCACAAAATTTGCAAGGGAAATGGGCGCCTTGCTTCCCACAGTAATCATTCCTCCGAAATCGTGAGGGTCGCGACGCCGCTGCGACTTCTACTGTTTCGGCGCACGCGAAAACAAAAGACGCAGGACACAGAGCCGGGTCGCTGTTGACAACTCTTCTTTGAATTTGTGCGCATGGCGCGAAAACGGAAATAAAAACCCGAAGAAGATTTCTGAACAGTTGTTGGCGTTTTTATTTGTCGCTGTTTTCTTTTTTTTTATAAAGATCTAAAGTTTTGTTGGTTTTTTTTAATGATACATCAGAGTATCATTGGCGGATTTCTTGTTTGTCTATCTTTTGTTTCTTTTTGTCTTGCCTTCCGGCAATGTTCTTTCTTTCTTTCATTCCCGCTCTGTCTCTCTCTGGCTCTCTCTCTCTCTCTCACTCTCCCTTTTTCTCTCTCGCACCAATTCATCATCGGTCTTTTTATCTGTATCTCTTTTTGTTTCTAGTTTTGCTTATTTTAATATCGCTGATAGTTTTGGAGAGAACAAGAAAGGTGCAGAGAAAAAATAAATATAGTCAGCAAAAAGAGAAATCAGCTAAAATTGTATCAAAGACTGGGGTTCGAAATGACGTTTTTCTTTAAAATATAATTACCTAAAGATTTACACTTTGAAAATTTTTAGCATCGAGCGCTCTCAGTTAACGAATAATATGAAAAAAAAAATTTGTTGAAAATAACTTATTAACTCGATTGTTATGATAGAAGGCTATAGTCAATCCTAGCCTATTTTCCTCAGGTCGTTTTTATGACTTTTTTCCCCGTAACATTAAATAAAAATAATAATGGTAATAAAAATAATAAGTTGTTAATAGTGCATGTATTTTTATAGTCACTGGTGTTTAGGCTAATCGTAAGTTTCAAAGTCATTTTCATAAACATTACTGTTAATATTATTTATTGCTCGTGTGCTAATTTTCTTTCTAAGACAACCACAAGGATGTTTTTTTTAATTCTTCATTGCATTAATAGAAACGGCAACAAAACACACCTTATCAATCAACGATTGACGGGCGCTATTCTGCACCATGTTCTGTCCACCCAACCACACACACACACCATCCCACAGCATCTCATTTTTATCCCTTTTAGTGGAGACAAGGCTTTTACTATGTATCAAAATCTAGCGGTAAACTCCTGTCTCTCGGTCTGAGAAGTCTGGGGTTCGAGTCTTGTGTCGACAAGTCGGCGTTTAGTCATTATATACACATATTAGGCCGTTTACACACATTTTTCCGTGGCACTCAGGCGTTGAATGAGTACCCGGAAATAGGCAGTAAAAGATATTTTAAGTGTGCTAGAATGAATCGCTTTAGCTACTGCTTCTTTGTGACTTCACAAGGCACTTTAGTTTTAGTGGTCTGTCGGGAAACTTATATTAATCCATTTGAATATTTAATATACTAGGCGCTATAATTATGATTCGCTCATTATTTTAGTTTAAACTAAAACGTGTATGTATGTCACGAGTTACTAAAAAAAACTGTTAATGCATAAAATTAAATAATCGATCTGAAAAAATGGCCACTAAACCTCAATTCGATGCTTTATAACTGCATGGGGTATTGATACTCTAGGACGAACCTATATCATAATATAGCTCTCATTTAGTTAAGGTAAAACTGGACAAAATATGCTACAGAAACAGTCTTTGAAACCGTATCACGTAAATCAGAAAAAAAGGAATATAACGTAATGGCTTTATGTTAGACTAAAATCTCCGATTTCTCTAGATCGAGATTCTCTGTCTTGTTGGTGTTTGTGTCAGGAAAAAAGGTTAAAAAGTTTGCAAAGACAGTTTAATACTCTGTTCGAAACTGTTTGCGTAAATCCGACAAAAACAGATACACACGATCAACAACTCTTCATAAGTCGATATCGATGGGAGATGAAAAACAACATCGACTTAGATGAAATTCGAGGTATTCTCAAGACCATACATATTGTCCTCATGAGATACGGAAAAAAATAAGTTTCGAATGATTGAGTGAAAACTTACAGATCTGACTTAAGGAATGATTCGTGTTGAACTCACATACCGTTATTTTTTCTCGTGGGGGAAAATCTGTTTTGTTATTTTCTTTTTTTGTTGGAAAGTTAAAATGTGTACTGAGGTAAAAGCAATGACAATTTTTTTTACAACTTTGACAAATAGGTTCATATGAAACGTCTTCTGTCATACCTCTACGGTTTAAAAACTATAGTCATCAAAGATAATTGAGCCATGACGAGTGAGTGTATCGATTTTATTCTTGATTAATTTGTAATATTGGATTTGTGAATCTCTCATCTAAGTTATGGAAGGTTTATTTTTTCTTCAACTATATACGGCCAAAGCTTTTATCAAAACTGATTCGGCGCGATGTAAAAAAGAAACGAGGTAAAAAACACCAGAAGCATTTAAACTTCATCAATACATTTTTAGTTCAATATGCGCTTGATTTATAGGGCCTAGCTATTTTGTCTGACTGCATCGTCTGAAATTACATACGCCATAAAATATACACTGAATCGATTTTTTCCGTCCTTTTTATAAACTAAATGAGGTTGTATGCATCATGGTGGTTCATTAATATACAGATGGTGGGCAGGTCATCTCGACGCACTCAAACCTGTGTAACTTAACACCAAATCTCAGCAATAGTTTAATTCATAGGTGGTGTCAAATTGCTTTGAGGAAAAGATTCAAAATTAGTGTGTGTGTTTCGGGGGTGTGGGGGGTAGGGGGGCTGATTTAGGTTCGTATTCAATGTTTCTAAACGCTCTCTGGTACCGATCACAATACTCACGATAAATTGTCTACGCAACGAACGTTGTAGTGAGAGTGCTATAGAGTGAGTTGTTAAAGTTGGAGACTTATAGGAACGGGCCAAAAAAAGGGGGGGGGGCGGAGAGAGAGACAGAGACAGACAGACAGACAAAGACAGTGGGAGAGAGAAAGTAAGTGCTCTTAGAAGATCAACAAAAGGGTACAGTTATGCTGTCATAATAGGGCATCTTGTATGGAGAAGTAGATGTGAATTCAAACACGTTCTTGTGCCATTTATATAAAAATTATTTATCAACCTTTTTTTCTGTCATCAAACAGAAATAAAATTATCTTGGTTCGGACATCATTCTGTAAACCAAATATCCTTTTTGTTTTATTTTTGTTCGTTCAAAGATAAGGATTTCATTGTTCAAATAACCGACATAAAATGTATTTAGTGGCAATCAGACTAAATGCAATTAAATTAGGAAGCGCGCCCGCATTGTTGATTTATCAATGAAGAAATGTTAAAACTACTTAGAGCGTTATTACCATTAAAAGTAGTATTGTTGGGATTAGTACATCGTAGTAGTAGCTTAGTAATATTATTACTATTAATATTATCATTAGTGTTTTATTTTTTGAAATATTGGGTAAAATACCGTTAGATTGCATTACAATCATGTATCATTACAATTACATATCGTTATCATTATCGTTACCACCTTAATCTTCATCCTCGTTTATTATAAACATTGTCATTACCATCACTGTCATCATCTTCATCATCACCTCCACCGCTATCATCATCATCATCAGCAGCAGCAGCAGCAGCAGTATTTTGATTATTGGTATTATTGATATTTTTATCATTTCAAAGACAAAGTGAAATCCAACCAAAACTTTTGCATAATCACTTAATGTCTGGTACTAGCGGAATCTCCATGGTTTCTATGCAGCCTCCAATAGCAATGATTTTTCGGACATTTCAACCCGCTTCGCAGTGATCGCGTCGAGGGTAGACGGTCAACAATGATGAAATAATATACACCCGATATTTTTGGTGACTTTTTGATTCGTTGAACGGGGCCGGGGGTGTATTTCCGAAAAAAGAACAAGTTTTGGCGCGATCTTAAAAATTAAAAAAAAAATCAGCAAAACAAGTCTAACTTAACAAGACTTAATGTTGTTTTTATTCCTTGCAGATATACGTCATTGAGGTCTGAGATCAAAATCCCCTT
>BMAT01005544.1:286775-298033 GCA_019649035.1 Elysia marginata | reverse complement strand
ATCGCAGCGACAGATCTACGATATTTTGTCACAGCCTCATTTACTTTCAATCATTCAAAAATACACCACTAACTTTCTCACACTTTGTCCACCTTTTAGTATACATTAAATTGACTTCACAATCCGATCGATGCATTTTGCCATTTGTGTGCTAATGAATGTATGCCTTACCTGAAGAGAGTTGCGTTAAGCTTAGCAAACCACTTGTTCAATACGCACATGAGGACTTTCTGAGTCAAAATTCTGGTCTTCATGGTGGCGTTTAAAGGGATAAAAAGTCCTTTATTTTCTTTTCTTTTTTTTCTATCGTTGTTTAGTAAAAACGTTTTTTTTAATCCTACCCAATTCACTAACTTGCTGTAACTACTTTGCCTGGGTTCCACGACAGGTCATTACCAACGAATTTACATACCGAACTCACAGAGGATAAAGCGCATCACATCAGCATTCTAACAAGATATCTCGCTGACCACAGCTGAGCATTCATCTATCGTCTGAGTATAGCGAGGAAATACGTGTGAATAACCTTTCCTAAGTTCTGAATAGTGCCAACCTGCAGAGGTAGGGCTTGAACCTTGGGCGTTTTAGCCCGAGAGCCTTGTGTCCTATACTGGACCCTGACGCCACACAGTAAAGGCAAAAACAAAACAACCGAAATGTCTAAAGGAATTCTTTTAAGATTTGAATGTACCACTCGTGCCATACGTAAACTACTGACTCGTTCAGAAGGTATGGGCTGAAGAATTTGTACTAACTACCCACAAATTTGCCACAATTCGTGGCGTTTCTAGGCTGTGGTCAAGAATGTATGTCTGTTCCATCGAGGATAGTTTAGTCTAGATATCTCTCTTCAGTTTGCCGCCTGTTGCACCGACTGACCTCCTAGTCCTCCTGTTTTTCCCGTTTTTATCTACCGTAAAAATATAGACGTTGACTAGTAAATCTGTAAAAGCAAAACAATGATTTTGTATCGTTTGTCCTTTAAAAAGATAATCTTCTTCTTCTTCTTCTTCTTCTTTTTCTTCTTCTTCTTCTTCTCCTTCTGTAAAGTTTGAGGCTCTTTTTAAAGGATGGCCTAGATCAAAAAGCATAATTTCCTTTAAAATTTTTACATGATCTGTTTCGCATTTAGTATTGTATCATGAAGTTTAAAATCATTGTTTAAAGAAAAAACTCGTCGTTGTTTTTATTTTATACCTTTTGCTTTAGGCTTTTCCATAAAAAGGATTAAAGAAGAAATCAATGTCATGATACAGTCTTTTGAAGATCATTGATTTGCACAATGTTTAATTATTTTGCGCATACTTACCACAAGAAAGAACATGAATATTACTTATCCCTTCAGTAAGGTAGGCAAAAACACAACCAATTAATACCGGTGACTTATCTACTCATGCTTAGAAACATGTACTTCTAAAAAAGTTTTATTGAATTGCATCAATCAAAGAACTGACGTAGACAAGAGTTGTGAAAATGCTGTTATGTAAGTTTAATTATTTAAATAATTTAACGGAACATAAAGAGTGACCTGTGAAAAGAATGTGTAATTTTTTACATAAAGGAAATCCTTTGTCAGGTAAATTATTAAACACTCTTGCATGAAACATGCTTTTCATCTTTTAATTTTGTTGATGCTAAAAGTGTGGCACATCTATTGTGAGCCACTTTGTATTTTCGGCATTTCTCTGATCTTGTGCTTTGCAAAGAGCAAGCGTTGTCCCCACTTTGTTTCGAGAATTCTTTTGTTGTTGATTAGGCATGGCGGGGGGTCGTGTTCCCAGGACTGGGTTTCAGAAAGCTTCACAATGGTTTTTGACTAGACAATCGAATTCCCACTATCTTCTACCTGTCTGCGATTTTATAGATCTCCACTCTTGTAAAATATTATTGCATGTCTGGCACGGTACTTCAAAGAATTACTGTGTGATTGCCTGATGATTAAAAGTATTGAATTATTCCTTTTTACATAGAATAAAAAATGAAGTTTAAAGTACAGCCACACAGACACATTTTCAAAATGAGTATATGATGTCATACAATTACAAAGAAGACTCTTTCTTCTACCACAAATGCTATATAATCAATTTTCCGATTCACATTTACTAGTAAAAGTTTTTGTTTTTGGAGAAGTCACTTTTAGCTTGATGTCCTTGATATATGCGTGAATACCAAATAGATTCTGTGCATTAATCAGGCCGATAGCTTGGACGGTAACTACATGAGAGAGAATCTCGATTGTGGCCTAATTTAGCTTTAACAACAAATAGCAATGGTGACATAAACAACTTAAGAGAAGTGGGAAGTATGGGGCCGAAGTTCAGTTTGTGGGTACTAATATAAGACCTTCTAGATCTATTTAGATCGTGCAGTTAATTTAATTTTCTTAAAAGAATAACATAAAAATGAATTTTATGGCTGAGAGAGACAGGAGGAGAAAGAATAAATTCAACAGACATAAAAAATCAGCTTGAGAAAGAAGCAAAGACATATAAAGTTGTTTTTTTAAGACAGAAAGAGGAATTTATGAACAAAAGAAAAAAGGTTATAAAGACAGTGATTAGTGAGACAGAGGCAAAGGAAAAGATAGAAAAAAAGTAGGAAGAGAGACAGCCACAAAGACAGGCAGACACCCAGAACAGCAGACATGCAATGACAAAAGTTCAGAAATAAAACAGGTTAGTAATAGCCATACACATTTAAAACAAGTTAAAACAAAGACATAGATATATAGAAACACGAAGAAAACTACGAGTCGCCATTGGACATAGAACTGATCTAGAAAGATCAGAACGTGAGAGGAAAGTCACAAAAAAACATTTTTGTTTTACATACGTGTAGTTCTCTCACAAGTGATACTTGAGCCCTCTTCTCCTCGTGTTCTGGGGAAGATTCTCGCGGATCTCTTTGACAGTCTGTTTATGTGAACTACCACTTGAGCTCTCAGCAAGGTGCTGGCGGGTGGTGCATGCTCTGTTGGCTGCCAATCGGCTCACAGCTAATTAGTATTGTTTTCAGTTTGGTGGAGTTGTTTGGCTTGTTACAAAAATAAAAAGGAAGAAAAAACACTGCTTGATCGGATTATGGAGTTAGAAGTGATTTGTTCGATACTATTTTTTTTCTTCTCTTTTTTTTTCAATTTAGAACAAATGCCACTTACATTAAGAACAACCACACTCAATATTTTCTTTGCTTCTCTTTTTAAAGCATTTTTTAGATAGGTCATTGGTTCGTCTAGCTAAAGTCGTTCTTTTTATTGATAAATTTAAGAACTTTCGGAGGTACTCACATTTACTGTCATCTTTTGGTTTTATGAGGTTTACAACTGATTCAGTATCTTCCTACTCAACGTTATGTTATATTCATGATAAAGAATTGCAAACGGACAAGAAGTACATTTTCCTTTTTTCCCCACAGCTTGAGAATGTTATATTAGTAAAACCAAGAAGGCATTTTCCAATATTCTTTATCGATTGGAAGTTTTCATAAAAATAAGCCTCAAACTGGGTGATTCCGTGTCTCTGTTTGCCAGATACAGTTGTTACGCTCTCTTTCCAAAGGAAGTTGTTTATAACATTGACAGCGAATTATTGTTGCATGACTGTATCAAAATCAGGCATGCAAATAATCGTAACGATGATTGGCACTTAATACAGCAGCTACAGGAAACTAACGAGGGCATTGCAAATGTTAAGTCTTTGTAAAATACCTTTAAAGATTTATACTTAAGACGGGAATTTCGAACCAGCAAAGAGACTCTTAAGCCAACCAGAAAGCTGATAGTAAGCGATACCAAAAGAAATCAAAGGCCTTTTAATGTATAATAAGACTTAAGCACTTTTTTTTGGTTAGGTATTTTTAAAATAAGCGTGCAAGACCACATCCTCACTGAAAGTGTGCTCAGTGGGCCTGTCTAGACTTAAAAAACTAAGCACTTTTTGCGCTTTATGGAAATTAAGAAAGTATACATGGATTGATTCATGGGCATTCAATTATTGCAGTTTCACCACTAAACTCTTCTATAAAAATGTTATTTCGAACCGTTGTTGTCTAAATCGACACACCGCACCGAGCGTGTATAATTACACCGATGACTTTCCGTAATGTCCAACTGTAGACTAACTGTAATAATATGTGCTATTGCTATCAGCGTACAGATGGCCCTAATCAAAACTTGCGGTAAAGCTGTACACGTTCTCCGCTTGGTGGTTTTCTATACTCGAAGCTAATGAGCTATAGTTTTACAACAATGCATGATGATTGAATGTGTAAGACCTTTAAAAGGACCTTTAGCTCAATGAATTAAAAAAAAACGACACAAAAAGCAAAAAGAGGCTTTATGGCCAAAACGGGAGAAAATATGCGGCCACAACCTAGGCTAAATATAGACCTAATGTAGACTCTAGATCAAGAAATATTTTAGATCTAAGCTTAGATCTAAGTCTCGATCATCTAGACTAGTTTCTAGATTTGAGCCACATATTTACACATTTAATCTAAGTTCTAGTCCTATATCTAACCTAGATTCTTCTTATCAATGCAGAATTTAACGCAGTTGGGAAGCAGAGGAAACTAAAATTCACCCATGTGTGTTCTTCCGTCTATCTTTTTCTTTAAGTTGTGTAAAATTCGTAAGTAAAAACGAATATTCCCCATAAAGAAATCAATCCAGCTACTTGTTTATGTCAAGATGCACAACCTTTTCTCTGGACTAACTTGTAGTAAATTTATACGCCTGGCGAGAGGTGTGTTTCTGCACGTTTTCAATGAAGCGCATTAGAGTATTATGTGTTACTTTTATATCGTTTTGTCGTTTTAGTGCTAATTTACCTAACAATTGACATACATGGTTGTATTGTGATCATTTACTAATATTTCTTATAAAGAAAGTCATTTATAATTTTTAAAAAAATTGTTTTATAACCTTTAATAGAAACGTCTCAAAACGTTAATAATAATTACACATCTTATATTTTGATGCAAGATTTTGTAACATTTACTGAAAAGGAAATAGCAAGGTTTTGAGAAGGGAAGGGGGTTTCGATTTCCTGGCTTAGGCTTAAAAGATAGGCCTATTTTTGCGATCCCCTTTCCCTTGATCGTCAAAATATACTGGCTTAGGTGGAACAAAAGTATCATCATTTTTCTCTCTCACTTACGTTGGCTGTTGTTTCTCTTGGTCTTTGAAAAGTGCTGTTGCCAATATAAAAATATGTACAAGCCACTAGTTAATTCAACCTTTAGAACTACTGGCTCTCATGATTACCGTTTCCTGCACACACTTTATAATCTTTTCATGTTTCTAAATATTTGAAATCACCTGTGCCCCCAATTTGAACCTTTCTAAATTTACTCAAACCTCCCCCCCCTCCTTATCTACTTCCTTCACTTGAAAACCAGACCACCAAGAAAGCGGCAAGGCGCACGCCAGCCGTCTCAATGGTCTCTTAAATACACATACTCTTATTCTCCCACTTAAACCACTGGAAATAAACCAACAATGTTCTACCGTAAGGTTCTTTAATAGCATACCACCCACATCCTGTTAAAAACACAAGACCTTCGTCAAGTTGATTGGCACAAAGAGCTAGAGGGTGGAATAAATAGATCCCCTTGGAGGCGCGCGGCGGAAGATGTCAGAGAGCAGGTCTCTATGCCCCCAGTTAGACGCCACTCAAATAATAGACAAAGCTGCAGGGGTTCTCGCTGCTAAACTACAGAGTCTGAGAGAGAGACAAGGATAGTTGAAGGGGTTCAGGGATAAGTGAGGAGGAAGGTTGTACGTCGCCACCACAGCCGCCATTGCCGACGCCGTCGTCTCTTGAGGAGAAGGTTTTAGCGGAAGACAAGGCTTTAGATTTTGATGAAGCTCTACGATGACCAAAGATAATAATTAAAGTTAGAATTTGATACTATTTTTATCCATCTCTTCAGTTGTCTCTTTAGTTGTATACTTACCCCAAGGCTCCAGAGGCAGCCCATGATTATATTAAGAAAATGCGCATTTGTGTACTTTGGCCCCATACGCACATTGCAAACTATGTAGGGGGTTCCTTCAACTTGAAATAATCTAACCAAAACTAAAGAATAATTGTTTGTGTGTTTTGTGTTAGCCGACCTCAAGACAAGAGAGTACTATCTAAGTTTATGTAATAATCTTTGGCTGCAGCTTAGCAGCCTGTCTGTTTGGTCGACAAGCCGTGGGTGAAGAGAAAGAGCTTCTTTTTTGTGGAGTGAGATGGGGTGGTAGTAGCAATACCAACATTATCATCCGATACCACTTCTAGACAACAGATATGAAAGCCTCACAAACATAGCATGTCAGGTGGGCCTTGGTCTTTACCTGTTCTTCGGTATTCAACTAAAAAAAAGAACCAAGCATTAGTGAACTAAGTGTGTATTATATCCTTGTGGTCTCTTCAATGGAAACTGAAAAGGTGAAAATACGTTCAGTTGTGGAGGGGAGAAGGGGGAAAATCTCATCTTCTTCAGAGCTCAGCTTCTCGCCTCTGGCTGGGCAAGAAATCTTAAGATCTAGGTAGATTTCATGAGATATGGACTTCCGATCTATATCTCAAACTAGATGAAGAATATCCAAGAATATTACTTTGAGACCCGCGGCTGTCAAGGTTCTGTAACTCTCTTGACACACTTGTTAGCGCTGATCTTGAGTTACCTGTCTTGGATGGATGATTACCTCCTGTAGCCTCGTGGCGTCGCACACAGCTTGGGTGGCTTCATCTCTCACTCCCATACTTCTAGCTTGTCATTTAGCATAACCAGCACCCTAAAAATGTAGATATAATTATATGTCTATGTTTTGAAGGATAACTACAGACAACATTTTTAAAGAGCTAATTTGAAACATGTTTGAAAATGTAAACTAGATATTTCATTTAAGCAGGCTTGTTAGTCTTGTAGAAGATACCAATTTTGTACAAAATCGTGTTCGTGAAGTAAACGACAGGTCTTTTAAAGTTACATGGATTCGGGTAAAGCGGTTTAAGAATAAAAACATATTTGGAAAATAAGATTTGGCAATTAGTAATGCAGTATTGCTTTGTCCAGATCAGCATTGTTGTAATCACTATATGGCGCTTACCACTAATAAACAACCATTGTTTGACCCGGTCATAAATAGTGCAATCCTGTGTTTAAAAGAGCACTTTCTGAATATACCCCGAAACCATTTTTTTGACGATGCCTTTCGTCCTTAATTAAAATCCTAGGTAGGTGTCTGGGCATTGACATTTCCTGATGGCTGCACAGTTCTTTAGATTTATTTCGATCTTAAGACGAATGCTTCAGTTAACGCAGCCAGCAGATGGCTGCATGATGAAAATGATGTGAATAAAAGTTAAGTCATGTACTTCTGTGTTCTGGTCGCACTAGTGGTAGAGACATTACAATACTTTCGCTACCGGTACCCGAAATTGTTAAGACACGAGCAGAACTTCTGCCAGAGTCGATGACTTGATCAAAGAAGACAGAGGGTTAAAACCTCGCAATATTGGATTCAATCTAAATGTTTTTAACATGGTCGCTAACGAAATATCCATTTAACATTCAGATACGGAATAACATCAACGAGATGGATGCCAAAGCAGTTGACATAGGTTGCACTTTTTACCTTTTTTTTACCGAGATATACCGAGAAGTGTCGAGAAATATTGAGATGTTGACAAAGAAATAGCGAGGTGCAACGAGATGTATCTTTTTCACCATGGTGTACCGGAATGTGTATCTTTTTTACCGAGATGTACTTAAAAATGGCCGAGATGATCACCTTTTTTATCGACATGTACCGAGATTCATCTGTTTTTACCGAGACGTACCAAGTGGTACCTATTTTACCGAGATGAACCAAGACAGTACCGAGATGTACCGAGATGTGCACCGAGAAGTACCGAGATGTGCAGCGAGAAGTATCGAGATGTTGACCGATATAAACCGTTTTTTTTCCTGAGATATATTGATATGTTTTTTTATTTTTACTGAGATATAAAAAGAGAGGAAACAGAAAAGATTTTTTTTACTTTCTTTAATTCTGCTCACACGACACTCGCAGTTAGCCACGTTACTATGCATAAGTAATAATTTTCCAGCGCAGATAATCGTTACAAGAAGTTTTGCCTAGAAACATGCTGACTTGAGCTGAAACTAGTGTGTCCTACCTTATTTGTCCCAATCCAGGCCGAGTTAACCAGCCTGGACACATATAATAACACTAACAGCGTCTCTGGGGCCAAAAGTTTTAATTGATATATTGTAAAATCGTAGTGTTGCAACAAACTGCGGTTTACATGTATTTCGGAGTAGTGACTACTCACGCAAAAATTTTAACAACCTAAATCATTTTACATCTACGCAGACATTTGCTTACCTTTTTGATAACCTGGAATTTTATGCAGTTCGCTCTTGCTCCTTTTACAAAATGCGATTTGATTTTTGAAGTTCTTGGTGATGATGGTTTTTGTCAATATTGGATGAATAAAAAAGTTGGCAGCGGTTAGAAGGAGGCTAAAAAATGACTGAAAAAAGCTTTTCTTGATCTATAGATCTACAGCAGTTTCTGCTTCTATCGCCTCGTCATTTATTAAAACATAACCATTATAATTTTAAAAATGCGCTCTTTTAAAAAGAAGGGTTACGTCATCGCAAGAACCTTTTCTTACCCTCTCAATGTCAATTGCTAACTTGAAGGGAAGATCCAAATTGTACCATAGGCAACCAGACTGCAGAGACTGGTTCGTTCCTTAATGATAATCCTTGATAAGTGGACCTCAATTTTTTAGTCTCTTTGACTCAGTGTCCAGTATGATCTAGGTTTGAAAATCTAGATAATTTTTATGATTACGAAACTAACTTTGAGACTTAATGAATATTTCGACCAAAAAAACTCTTTAGACATTGAAACTTACTAAGTTTTTATCTTTAGAAAAATTTTCAATCCGTAGCAATAACAAAATCTATTTCATAGTAAAGTTTATGGTTAAGATTTCTTACTATTCAGTATCAGTCCATTATATTTATACAATGAATTCGGTATTGGCATCGCTTCGTCTCTGTCTTACTAATAACCAGTTCTTAAAACATAAACAGTAAAATTTCCAAGTGACTGAAACGGGAAAGCCCTGTTCGGTACTGGGGTCTATAGCTGTTGATTTCTATCTCCGTCCAAGTCATGACTAACTTGTGTATGTTAACGAGGTGCGCGCTAATTAGGGCCCTAGGGAGGAAAAAATGAACAGCTACCCGCACTACACTGCCAGGGGGAGTAATTCACACCAGCCGAAATGAAATCCTTAGAGACCGGAAGTACAAGCGCCGTCTCCGCCGGATATGTAAGGGAGAGCATTGTGAGGATTTTTTCTCATGTTTTGCTATTCTATTTCCCTTTCGTTTTATTTAACGGGACCGATGCTTGTCTACGCGTAAATTTCAAGGTCTGCCTGCCTACTCGGCTGCTTGCCTGATTTTCTGTATGTGCATCAGTTGGATGGGATATCAACCGCCATATTCGTTTTATTCTAAAAACAACTCTTTTTCTTCATATTAGGTATTAGAACTTTTAAGTTTTTAGTTTGTTTCAATACGATGAACATTCCACTCTTAATTTACATACATTTGCACCCGTTTGTTTGTCTATCTTCTCCGATAAATGTTCACATTGTCTTACATAATGATAACTAGATCTATGTTTTTTCCATACGTGAAAAAGCAACACTTGAAAATAAATATAACAAAAATGAAAGAGAACGGTTAATGAAAAGAGCAAAAGTAAAAGTACAGTATTTGAACGGAAAAAAATGCCAAAAGATGTTTATAATGTGGGCTGTAAAGTAAGTTTGTAACCCTTTGCAATACATGTACATATTTGAACTATTTCTAGTTCTAGATGAAGTATCATGTGGTTTTAAAGAATGCAAAATAAAACGGTGATGGTCAGATATCAGAGTATACAAGATAGAAATTTAGCAGATAGTAAGTTCGATGATGAAGAGCATGCCTAATAAAATGTTACACCTTACTAAGAGAGGTTTGTGATTCCTATTTATTTACTTATCATAGATCTACTAACTTTTTAATCAAGAGTGGATGAATCTGAATCTAGCGTGTGTCCCTCCACCACTGTTAGAATGATGTTACCGTCCGCAATGTTTCTCTCTCTCTCTCTCTCTCTCTCTCTCTCTCTCTCTCTCTCTCTCTCTCTCTCTCCAGTCTCTTTGCCTTTCTAGACTCAGCCACTTCCTGGAATCTTAACATATCTTCTTAATATCTAAGTTTTGGTGTATCTTGTAAATATTTTACGTTTCTAACGCGCAAATCAGTGGTTATAGATTTTGTTTTGTTATGTTTTGTTTTGTTTTTGTGTGACAGGCGCAGCGCCACATGTCTAGCCCAAATCCATTTTGCCATTGTTACTGTATTCAAGGTGTATAAATTTAACCATTTCTCTCTTTCATTATGTGAATAATTTTTTTCTTTAAGTTATAATGTAATTAACCTCCATTTCCACCCATCTTTGACTTAATTTGATTTCTCAGAACCTATATGTATTATGTTATGGGACAACATGCAAAGTTTACTTAATAAAATACTTATATGTACGATACGCTAGGAAAAATCTCTGTTTTGGTAGGTAAGGGCGCTTCTTCGCTCTTTTTTTCCTTTTATTCGACTGTCTCCCTTCTTTGACTCTCCCTCTCTCTCTTTCTTTTCTCTCTCTCTCTCTCTCTCTCTCTCTCTCTCTCTCTCTTTGTCTGTCTCTCTCTTTCTCTTTTAGTACGTTTTTACTGAATATGGTATCTACATGAGAATGGCTATTAAACAAGAGAGAGAAAGAGAGAGAGCATAAGTGAGAGAGAGAGAGAGGGAGCAAGAGAGAGAGAGAGAGCCGTCAAATAGCTTATAATGTACAATTGATATAGCTTCTAAAAGTGCTCATGCCTTTCTTGCTGATTTTTATATTTTTGTTATCAACAAGTTACAAGGGTCATAAAGAGGACATTGATCAGTTTTACACATTGTTACATAATAATGTGAGATATATGTACCTAAAATAAAAAGCAGAATCGTGAAGATAACAACAATAACGAAAGTTAAAAAATAATAATAGTAATAAAATAAAAATGGAAAACTTAGATAAAACATTTTTTATTATATGAAGAATACTTTTATATTAAAACGATTACTACAGGTACTGATAACATTAGTCACGAGTATGATGATGATGATGATGATGATGATGATGATGATGA
>BMAT01005544.1:262775-273012 GCA_019649035.1 Elysia marginata | reverse complement strand
CCCCCCCCGCATGCTTGATGAGGATGTGGGAGAATACTTTTTTTTCTTACTTCTTATGTTCGTTTGTGAAAATTGTTCCTTGGGTTGTCTTTATATGAGCAGGCTGGAATGAGCCTACCTTATATACCAACTTTCTTTATAGTATAACTTTATTTATTTTTATGGCACCGAACTTAACAGGCGTTTTTTTTTTCAATTTTAGTATTTTTTCCTTAGAGACAAACCACGAAATCTTTAAACCTTTGAAATAGCCATTTACATCACAGCTTTGTGTGCTATCTTGGCTTTCTTTTTGTCTCCTTAATATAGCCTACTCTCCCTGTCTGCCTCTATCTCTGTCTCTCTCTCGTTCCATCTCTCTCCAGCCTGCTCACTTGAGTATTCTCAAGTATGCCCTTATCTATGATGTGCAGCTTTGAAAACTAAAGATCTTATTTCAACCAAGACAGGCGACCATCTGTTAGTACGCATGTCTGACGCGAGCCACCTCAGACCTGCAGATTTGCTCGACCAGTCTCTGTGCGCAGGGGCCCACCCGACGCCCGTGCATGCAGCAAAAGGCCAAACACTCCAGCAAGAGCTACTGCTATCAGGCATCTCGAATATGGCCGCCCACTTCACGTCAGCGATGATGCGCAGAAGGGTTGCGCAAACGGTGGTGTCGTGTTTCCCAGGCTGGCCCTAACGGCAGATGAGAGATGAAGAGTACAGAGTGACACAGCAACGGAGAGCACTGGTAATGTAACCTGCCTCTTACAGCACTGATACGGGGCATGTTACTACAAAGAGGAGTGCTCTCTCTTTCCCTATGATACAACATGACGTCGCCACTGTCTTGCTTATAGTATACTTCGTATGAGCACTAACTGCTCTACTAACTATTTACATACGCATAAATACTCTCCCTGACGTCATAAGATTCGTCTTCCATGAAGGTATAAGGAAATTGTATCCGGCTTTTGGGAGACGGGTCAGCCATTTGTACTAATGAGCAGCGGGTTAAAGAAATAAAGATAAGAAAGATATTATTGGAAGTCCAAAACTGAACATGCGCCATAATGGCAGTTATACAAGCGCATTTTTACACGTGATTGAAGAAGATTACAGAACTTTAAATTTTTTATGTCATATTAAAAATAAAACCGCCAGGACTCAATATATGTAGAGTTGCTGAAGTGTTTGAACATTGTGTCATTTTCAAAAGCCAATGGCGTTCACAAAATAAATTTAAAAACAGTATGAAATCTAGGGAATACAGGTCAGTTGTATATCTTACATTTATCTTATTTTTTTTTCTTTTACCTTTCAAATATCTCTGACGGATATTACTTTTGCTTATAATTCTAAGAGAAGCTCAGTTGCTTGTTTTTTAAAGGATGCAAAATAATGAAATTTATATGCCGTCTTATATAACTTCGGTTAACATTTATCTTTAAATATTTTAATACATTGTATATCTAAACAAACATCTCTTACTGATTTTGAAACCGGAAACGTCGTTCTGGCAACCAACTCACTGTGTTTTGATTGGGAAAGAAACTGAGCGTGAAATGAGAAATGGGATGTCAAGAAAACTCACACAGCTACGCAGAACGTCACCGCCAACGACATCTCTCAGGGTTTTTTCCCACTATCTGAAATGAGATTTTTTCCACCTCAATTTCAACTTAAGCCGCCTTAAAGCTTAACGATGAAAAAGTTGGAGGGGGTTTTTGTTAAACATTTCAACGCTCTGACAAAGTAAGTTACCTGAGTCCTTCAAGCGAATGTATCCCCCAAAGAAATTTAACGCACCACTTGTGTGCATGCCAAAATACTCACCCGCACAGTCAGAGGATGAGGCATTTTTCGTTTCTATGCCTTTTCCGAGTTGTTTTTTAAGTTAACCGAAGACATTTTCTCATCTCCAGTTGCCAGCTGACACTTCCGAGGCTCGCCACCCACAATCAGACAGCTTGTTAGCCAGAAGTTCTTTTTGCTGTGGAGAACACAAACTCTCGTATTACCTAAATCGATGGAACACATTTTTGGAACATTGCTTTTGCGCTTACCTGGCAAACTGTGTTCAGGTCTACACTCGCGATGCGGTTCTTGGTATGTCTCGATCTATTCGTTTTTAAGAAAATATAAAAATCGATCCTTATTGCCCTCCCAATTCTATGCAGACACAACTCTGTGATTTTGGTTATGCAGAGTAGGGTGTTTCAGTATGATAAAAAAAGTTATCTGGGTTGAGGGCACTTACAAAATTATTTCTAAATTGATATGGACAAAAATACGAGAATTGTATCAGAAAAATATCTAAATTTTCCTTAAGATAAAGTTATACATTTTTCCAGATGTATCGCCAACTATATAACTGAGGTAAAACAAAATCTCAACGCGATTAAAAGTAATAATTTTATTTTGATCATCACAGATCGCAGGGTTTTGCTTTAGTCTAGCGCACCAATTTTTTTTTTTAATTTCGATAGTTAGCTTTTCCGAACTGCAGAAAGTGCAAATAACATGAACTTGGATAGCTCGATTTTTAGTTCAATTCGACGTTTGTTCGTACAACCAACTTTATCTCTCTTTCGTAATATGCATTGTTAATTCGAACTTCCGATGATTCGAAGCTAAGACTTCTTCCTGTGGGGTTCAGAATACCCGAATGTACTTGTATTTGTAATACTACAGCACAGCGATTGGTTGCGCGTTCTGAGTGCGGGAAATCGCCCAATCTGAAATCGCTTATAAACCCAAGACACTAGTATTTAGGTTATACTTAGAGGGGATTGAACAAACTCTTTCTCCTGAGCCAACTCTCAAAGGTTGTGAAGGCTTATTAATTTTGCAATCTAGTAGGGTTTTTTACAACTATTGTACATGTAAGCATCTGTCACCTAGAGTTATTTCTCAACGTCACCCTCTGTATGGTTTTGTCACATCAAACATAACCAAAAAAATCTGACTACAAAATCAACGCCAGTTTTGATCATGTCAATTTTATCGCTTTTCAATTTCGATAATTCATTATCCCCAAAAACGTTTCTTCAAGAAATTCGAGATTGTATTCACATTAACGGTATATTTAAAAAGAACTCTTACATTTTATTTACATTTTTAATACGACAAGTCCATTCCTCTTAAATTTTCATTTTTTTCCTTTCTCGTTCGTACGGAATCTAAATGAAGTATTTTCTGTAATAAAAATATGTATTCGTGACTTTCAAAACAGTCCGTTAATATTCTTACTTAGTAAAGTAGTCTCTTTAAAACTATACAAATTTACCCTTAATACGATGCTAAGTGTACATTTGAAAGCTTAAGCCACCTTTTTTGGTATTAGTGGCTTGATGGGTGCTAGTAAGGTCAATAATTGTCATGCTCAGCGCGCGTCCATTTTAGCAAATACAAATGAACATTATTTGTAGGCCTCTATATAAAATTATTACAAAACTGATGCGTCAAAACGTGAGCTCTCGGCTCCACGGCCATCACAAGTTTAATTGAAAACTCACTTTATGTTCATTTGCTCCTTTCACCAAGGTTTTATTTATTTTTTTTTTTTTGTCTTTTTTGTTTGAACTTGACTGAGAATTTGGGGAGCGCTCTTTTTTCCTTAATAACGCATTTTACATTTTGGAATTTTAGCTGTTTTAAAATGAATATGCTTTCCTTTCGAGTTTTTTTTTTATAACGGCGTAAAAATGAGTTTCCTGAACTAAAAAAAATTCGATTGGTGCAATGGAAGTATTGCCTAAATCAAGATAAGCTTGTAGTATCTAGATGCCCCAAAGGTCTAGAATAATTAAATGAAAAAATTGAGGACTTTAAGACTATTTAAAAACAATGCTTTATAAAGCAGCACATCATTATTAACTGTCTGCGCCTTACCTTTTTTCAGTTAAATGACTTCAAATGTTAATACTTTGCTAATTAATTTATATGATGTCAGTATGTTTGTATGACAGTCTAAGCTTGTTTTGATATATTTAAGTCTTTTCAAGTTTTTTTCAGCGTCTTGTTGTGGAATTTGTGCGCTATAATAAGTTTTTATTTTTGTGATTATTTGAATAATTTCTTACGGTTGCTATCAATTTCTTTTTCAATTCATATAAAAACGTTGTCATTTATTCTGGCTATTAAATAACAAATGTCGTTAGATCTGGCATCAATCAAATTTTATTAAGTAAGAGAAAAAGACTTAGTTACTTGCAATAGACTTATTCTTTAATTGTGATGTTGCAGCAATAAAAATTGCTTAAACTTTTTTATCTGGTTTTGATACGCGGTGCATGCCATGCAAGCCTCACTAGAACCTAAAGGAGACGTAAACTCTTCCAACTTCTAAAGGGATTCAGATTTCAGTCAACACTTCCAGGCGGTTCTCTGTTCAAACTAAGCTGACTTTTGAACCTGTGCACTTACTCCTATTTCAAAGTATTTTATTTTGACAGTTAATGCGCCCTTAAGATTCGGCAAACAAACATTTTTCATTGCGAGGAGGTCGAGGCATTTTAGTGTACAGCATATCATCTTTCAATGATGACAAATAGCATGTGTATTCACAAGCTGCAGACAAGTGAACGCATTTGTTTTAGCTCTTGACGCGCTTCAAGTTTAGACACTCACTGACTGGAAAATGTAGGCGTACGTTTTGATGAAAATCAAACAGTTGTTTTTCTGGGATGTGTGTGTGTGTAAATCTAACTGCAAATTAATGCCTCTGGTTAGAAGCATTTTATAAATATTGTTGCAATAGACGGATCATGTTACTTTGTGCAGATGTTTGTTATGCCTCTGTAGACTACATGCTTTAGCAGCTTATGTTTTTACAATGTCTGAATACTTGCTGATGATGGGTGGTGGGGGCTGGCTGAATCTTTACCAGATGAACGCGCCGAGTTAATGCTTTCAGTTTAATTTAACTACATCGGGTATACTCTCCCCCTTAACGCAGGAAACTTTAGGCATAGGCGTGATTATTAAGGGATTTTAGAGACAAAGTTTGTCATTTTTTTTCTAAAGCTCAATAATCAAGTTAGCTGTTTCTTTGAACAAATTAGAATCTGGGGGGTTTCGTGTCTAGAAAATGATGAGGAGCCACTGCCATGGTGGGCTTGCTTTCAATGAGAATTATCTTAACTGTGCTGTTTAATATGTGAAGTCAACCCCAGATCGAAACATTTTAAAAGTAAAAGAAGTATAGATAAGTGGGAATAAACAGACTAGGCTGAAGAAAGTAATGTATATTTTGATAGGTGCCGCTGTTTCTCTTTAACACACAGAGCGCTAACAGTAGGTTGCTTTTTCAGAATCTCCTCAGACATAACAATCATCCCAAAATTACTGACCCCACCCTTCAAAATATAAATATTTAAACACTTCCATAATTGTTGCAATACACAATATTCTATCGGCTATCCATTGGTAGACATAAAAGTATTATCAAACAATGCTATAAACTTGTGAATTACAATTCCGTTTTTTTTTATAATTTCCTGATACTTTATGCTTAGACTCATAATTATTTGTGGCTCATTAGCTCAAAACATGTGTGAGAATGGGCTGTGTTTACTTTAATAAAATACAACGCAAACATTTGTTGTGTTGCTGTGTTGCGAAATAAGTCGATATTGCAGGGTGGGTTTTTAATGATGTTTGGTTTTCATGCGATTTCTTGTACATTTGTTCCCTTTGCTGCATTTAGGTGTGGTCAAAACTGGTGCATTTTTATGATACACTTGAAGAAAGTGTTTAGAGAATACAAATACTTTAATGAACACAATTGAGCTTTGTCCATAACAAGTGCCACTCAGTAAAAACGCAAGCCAAGTAAAAAAAATAAAATTAAGCAGCGCAGTTTTTCAATCATGCGATTGTTTAGGGTTCGCTTAAAATAATCTTTTAACTATAAATACACTAGGTCTTCCCAATTATATTGGCAATTTCCAACTATGATGAATTTGGCTGTGGTCTGTGTCAGGATTTGATATTTGTTACCTTGGCGCCCAGCGTGTTGTGGTTGCGACTAGAAAGTGTAGAAGGCGCCAAGCTGCATCCATCGTTTACGCAGTTCAGGGGTCGTGTCCTCGTTAAAGCCGCAGATGTCCGCACCAATCTGTGTTATAAATGGGATGAACTGCCATGTTGAACATGTTTCGCCACAATTTATAATTGAGGTAATGGATCAATATCTTGATCCTTAAAGTATAGAGACACAACAACCTAAAGAGGTTTCTGTTATTGTATTTGAATGTTTTTTGTTTTTTGTGCAACACCAATTACATATTGATTTCAAGACAACTACAGTTTAGGTTATTTTTAGGTGAATGAACGCTGATTAGGCACATGAGTCTTACTGAACTTTAGAACTCTATCATAATGCTATACTTTTCCCTCTTTCCTATAAAATTAAAATGGTAAAAACTGTCGTATTAAAACAATAACAGGAGCGTCTTACACTATGCCATGCAGCCAAAGCAGATTGCATCTACTCTTCAAGATGTCCCTGTACGAAACCTTTGCTCATACTTCTGTAACTTTCAAACAGATGGCTTTCTTCTTAGGTATTATTTTTTTCGTGCATATTTAATCATTTAACACACACGTTTATCAAAACAAAACAACCCCCACCAAATGAAGTATGATGACAAAGAGGGGGGATTTCCACCTAGTGGGGTGTCACTATTGAATATTTTTAAAAATTACTCTTCATTGCCCTTCATTTCTTCAGCAATGTTGTTTATGATTAAAAATAATCCATTTCATTGCTCAGGACTCTTATTTTTAAAAAGAAATCAGAGAACTTGTTGCCCAAAAACTTAGACTTGAAATAGAGTGGCGTCCCTCTGTGGAAATCCTTCCGACAAAGATTGATAAAAACAAATTTGGATTCATAAGACTAGTGGGTCCGTGCAATCAAGTCTTAAGACTTTTGCTTAAAATGCAACAAGCCCATTTTTGCCCGAGCGCAACCTGAAAGAGGCCTTAAACTTCTCAATGTTGCCACATGCCATGCTTCATGTCTACCCAGACTGTCAAACTTTGCTCCACTCTACAACATCTCTTTGCCTTCCTACTTTGTCTTTGATTATCTGAGCGACTTTGCTCCTTGTGATCTGAAAATCAACGCTTTTTGCTCTTATAAAAGATTTTAACAACTCCCCTATTAGTAAACGGCTCTTATTCACAACTATCGATTCGACTTTTGTAGCTAAGAGAGGGATAGTTTTACCTGCAAAAACTGTTTCTTGACAATTATGTTACTTTTACGTACAACGAATATTTCGCATCTTAATAGGCCTAATATTTACATTTTTTACATGTGTGAGGACAGCCTGTAGTCATTTGATAGACTTTACTCTTTGAAGGAAGTAAAAAGGTCTCTTAAGAAAATAGGCTCTATATCGGTAGAAAAACTTGCTAGAAATCAGTGATAGAAAAATCTAGCATGACCGTCTATCTAAAATAACTGTCGTTAACTGAAGCAATTTGCTTCTCTATATTTTTGTATTATTGCAACATCTGTCTATCTTGACATCTTGACAAGCTAGGGAATGAACAAACTGCACTTGACACGGGCTCTGAAAAATCAATTATTTAATAAAACTCTTAAATACTACGTCTGACATTTTCATGATACTCAAAAGATCACAGAATACTTTTTTATTAGATATAAAGGCGACTTCTTAGCTATGAGAAATAACTGTAAATGACACTTTATACTTACATATGGGATTTGGCTACACTGTATCAAAAGCTCCTTATACAAGTGGAGCACTGTATTTCATGACATAAAAAACCTAGAATCTATCTATATGTTGTGTCAGGGGCAGACAACCTGATGCAAAATCAATAGTTTTAACGGCATCGGGTTGATCTATTAGACGTTAGTGCACGTTTATGTGGCATTTTTGTTTCTAACTTACATGTTTAATGCTTTTGGTGTTGACATTTTGTGAATATCAAATTAGTAGAAGCGGTGCTTTCTACTACAACCTTATTACCATTACAACCAGTACTCAAACGGTCGAAGTTGTTCAGCGGCTAGCTCGAACGACAAAACGCGCATCTGTATGGTTGTATTCTTTTTTTTTTGGAACATCAACGCTGTTAGGCTTTCCTTATATTTGTCGGCAAACAGAAGGCGTGCTTTAAGCAGAGAATACAGGGGCCGGCAGCTTCTTCCTGTCTTGCTCCCTATACAGCACTTTGGTATGTACAAAAAATGTCTCGCGCCCATGTTGAATGAGTCGGATGTCGCAAATTACACATTCCAACGTTTCGAACAAGACGTATTTGTATGATCTTAAACGTGAAAACGTTCATGAAATTATCAAAATTCTGTAGAGATGTTTAAAATCTATTGTTCATATTAAGTAGGCAGAAAGAGAAGAAAAAAATAGACCTTTAATGGTGCAAAGTTTCCTAAAAAAAAAAAAAAGGAATTTCCTACTTCCGATCCATCCGCCCAGCGCTAGAGAAAAAAAAAGACTTGTGGTTCGAGCTATTTTTTCCGTATGTTAACATGAACGGTTATAAGTGATACAGATTTATGCTCACGCCCAGACTGTGGTTTAGGTATAGTTATAACTATCTTATATTTACGCAAATAGGCACATAAAGTTATTTGCTTACAACAAAGTACCAATTCAAAAAAAAATTACAAGTTTATGATAAGTAATAACAGTTGCCTTTATAGGGTACCACTAGTGCTTGCTTATTGTAGTAAATAGTTAAATATGTATAGAAACTCCTTTAAATATTATTTTTTAATTCGATTAAAAAATATACCCCCCCCCCCCCGAGTAGCGCAATATTGCATTCAGCTTGCAGGGAGACGATGATGTTAATTAGTTATTTATTTTTAACAAAGAATACTTTTAAAGAACTCTTTGCCGTTTAAAGTTCAACAATTACTATTAAAATCATGGTTTTTTGTAGGAATATATCTATTAGCTCAAGTTGAGACTGTGGTGTTTCTGTTAACCATTATTGGTGTATATTGTTGTTCTTTCTCCTAATCTTTGTTTAGATTCAAAGTGTTCTGGTTTTTTTTCCCTATGCTTTCAAATCTTTACCCCCCCCCTCCTCAAAAGTCGCATAATTTGCTGTTCCAGAACTTTTTTTCATGAACAAGATGGGAAATACACGACTTCAAATGCCAAAGTTTTGTGCAGTGGCTTTGATGCAACAAATTCTAGTGCTGTTGGCTCTAGCAGTTGTGTTCTGCGGAGCTTCGGATCACCACAGTTTGAATATCTGGGAGCATTGCAATGAAATAACACCCTTGAATGTCAGCACAACCACCTCTTATGAGGTAACATGACCATTTAAGCTGTTATAAAATTATTTAAAGCAAAAAAAATCTATCAGAGAGGACATTAAATATGTTACCTTTATTTTATTTCTCTCCGGTATGAAAAGGTTTCTTACTTTTAAGTTGACTTTAATTTAGACCTTATTTAAGATATAGGCCTACGTTGTATATTTATGGGACTGTTTATTTTACCTGGTTGTTTTCTTTTATTTACAAAACGTTTTTGAATTTGAATCACAATTTTTTTTCAGGCATGCTACAAATATTTTAGATTAATAATTATTACGTGGCAGCGGTGGTGCAATCAGTAGGGCGGTTGACCGCTATCCAAGAGGTCCCGTGTTCGATCCCCTGTCGGGCAAACTTTACTTTCTCCCCTTGTGCCCACTCTATCAATTATCGGCGAAAGTAAAGGTGGCGGTGAATAAAAGTGGAAAACTTCCTCTATATGCCATGTGCCTGAAACATAAGGACCCCTGCTTCTTATTCCCTTTTGCTCGTCCCGAGTAAGGGAAACTTTATTTTAGCGATACAATGGGTCTACCTCACTTTACTTAACAGCAGGATTTATTAACACAATCTGCAAATTAGGCACTAGGGAGAAAAGAGAAATAATTTTGGCCCAACTACCTAGAAGCGGAATATAGACATTCAACAAAGTCGGTCAAGCTGTGAAAAGGCTAACAATAACAGTATAGTTTTATACCTGAGTACCGTACCCCTCTGACGAGCTGGAGCCAAGTGCAATATCGATCCGAAGATGGAAATAGGAACATACAATTTTGATGCTGCAATTGATTTAAACACAACATAGCAGTCCTATACTAGTATCGAGATTTGATAAAGATTTGTCTTTGTTTGTTTGTTCATTCTAACATGAGTTACTAAAAATAAAACAACATAAAAACTGTAGTAACAATCATTGAGTTA